>JAABNY020000015.1:21106091-21117470 GCA_015164015.2 Brevimyrus niger
GGGGTCGGGCGGGGTGGGCATTCGACGAGCGGGGCCGGGCGGGGTGGGTGGGGGGGGGGGGGTGGGGGGGGGTGGGGGGGGGGGGGGGGGGGGGGGGGGGGGGGGGGGGGGGGGGGGCTTCATGGAGTTCATACTCTGCAGGTATTCACAAGTCCTCTGATGTGTTTAGCCAATCCAGACTCCCATATAGTTTTCTGGGCGCATTCTCTGTATTTTGTGATGTCCTGGTGTCCCCGATCAACCCGCTGTAAGACCCCCTTTAGAAGAGCTTACAAAGGTATGTCAAACTTATGACCACTCACCAGCAGACAGTGCACAAGGTAAAGATTATCATTTTCACCTGCGGTCCAGTTTTACTAATGTTATGGCAGCTATGAAGGCATTAGTCCATTACTTGATGACATGACTTGTTGAGGAACCTGCTGTGCACGTCTCTGAAGCAGAAACTGCAGCATGTACTGCATCTCCCACGTCCCTCTCAATTTGAACTGGGTCCAGATCTCGCACAGGAGTGATTTCCCTAAAACATGTTCAATGTTGCACATGAATTTGAGCCGACATGGATGGATTCTCATTACTCACGGTTCATCAGGACCTCTGGAGTCCAACAGTGGAAGTAGCGGTTTGTGGTCAGTCCTGATTTTGAACTGTGGTCCCAGTAGGTAAGAAGTGAGACACTGAAGCCAGTGCCTCTTTCTCCATGTCTGTTAAGCTCTGAGAGATGTAAATGATAGGTCTCCGGGTTCTGTCTGCTTGTGCCTGCATTAAAACAGCCCTGAGGCCAAACAAGGGTGCTTCCACAGCTCCCTGTGTCTTAGCTGTCGGGGAGAACTGAGCCAGGACTTCGGGAGAATTCAGTTCCTCCTCGAGCTGCTAGAAGGCTGATACTCATTGTGCTCCCAAACAACACTCATTCTTTTCACAGAGAAGCTCCTTCAAAAGTATAGTGAGTGAGGCCAGATGGGAAATGAATTTTGCTAAATAGTTGGTCTTGCCAAAAGCTATACACACATCTGCAAAAATTTCTGGTTCTGGCATTTGTTTATAGTCTCAACCTTGCCAGTGTTTCAGTCAAGACCTGTTGCCGTTATCTCATGTCCCACAAACAAACATACTGCCTCCTGAAAATCTATCCCTTCTTGTCATGGCTTCTGCAGGACCAGGTGCAAGCAGCCAAGAACCAAGACGTGCCTCCTTCAAAGCTCTCCAGCGTCGATCAGATTTACCAGTGGAAATGCTCAGGCACCAAACAGGATCTTATTGAAATAGTCTCTCCATATTTGACTGAATGTGAGTAAAGTGACTCCAGGGTGACAAGAATTTTCCAGAATCCAGATCTGTTTCTTGGTTTGGAGAACACCGTTGTTAAAGAGGGCAATGCAGGGGTCAAATTATGGCAACTTATGATTCAGCATCATTCATCTCTTTGTTTATACGGAGTTCTTTAAATAATCAAGACCTACTGAGCAGTTTTCTCTATGTAGCGATTAAGGCAGCCGTGAATTCTTTCATAAGTATGGATGACATACAACGGACTGCTAGTGGGGCTGCTAACAGAACACAAGTAGGGTTTAGCAATTTGACGTTTCACTTTTAATTTGCTCCTAATAAAACCTCCAACATATTATTCTCTAGACCAGGCAGGACTCTCATTGGCTTCTTGAGTTTACTATCGTGATCAGGATTGATAGTTCATATTGCTGTAACAGTGACACCACTGTCAAGTTTTAATTCAGTGTTGGCCCCATTGTTTCAATCCATTCAATCAAAGAATTCATTTTCATTTCACCCCACAATATATCATTATCAGATTGACTCAAGTGTTATGTCATTGTTTGAAGTAATTCTATGATGTAGCAAAATGGCCCTTTTTATGGCATTTTCAGCATTCCACCTTCATAGCCAGGTAGTCCTTGACCTGGGGCCATTTTCTTCCACCACATCTAACACGCCCTTTAACCTCTTTCACTATAGGAATTTTATCTGTTTTGTCACTTTTTATGTTTTTTTTCTCCTTTGACATAATGCTATCAATATTCAGGAGCTTTCTCTATTCCCTCACGCAGTTATGGCTGCTGCTTTTTGACAGTTTCATTTTGCCCCGTACACTGTAAAGGTTTGGCAAAGATGAGGTCTGGATCTAACTGAAACTGCCATGAAGGTTTCGTGTCCAAAAAACCCACCTCTATTCCATCCCTAATAAGCTCATCACAAAGCATGCCAAACCGTTCAGCTAGGGTGTGAACAGTGGTGATAAAGAATTCAACCTTCCTTCCTGTTCTTGATTCTCATAAGGAATTTGACCCTCCTTGATATAACATTGTGTTCCAAAGCTTGTTTCATCCTGTCATACTTTGCTTTATTCTCTTTTGATAAGGAAGATGCTCCATCTATCATCTCACTCATCATCAAGCTTGTATAATAATGTGCTGGCTTGGTATGTTTCTGAATATTTATTAAGGTCAGATGCTATTCTGAAGTGTTCAAAAACACTTTACCCACTTTGAGTAATTGCTGGTGCATGACAAATCTACATTTAACGTGAAATTTAATGCAGTCATTTAAAGACACAAATATGTGTATAAACACTGTGTAAATCTCGATTGTGTTCTCTCAGGTCACATCCATACAGTAATCACGGCCGTGATACTAAGCATCTGGTTGTTGCACCACACAAGTAATCAGGCCATCCAAAGAGGACATCGAGAGCCATAAACAGGGAGGCAGCAGTCAAACAGCAGTCGGGGTTGGTTCTATGTCTATCCAGTGAGGGCTTGAAGCCATGTGTTCAGTTCTGTTAGCCTCATTTTAGCCGTCTACACAGCAAACCAATAGCGCCGCAATGCCTCATTTGCTTAAGCAGCCCTCTGCCTGTTGTGGTCACCCGGCACTGCTCAAGCGAGCGAGAAAAGAACATGTCATGGGAGTGGGTGTTTCTGCCCGTCTTCATGTCCACCTGACACGCACGAGAAAGACAGACAGACTTGTTTGCTTGCACGCTTCACCGGGCTGCCAGGGTGGCTCGACTGACAGGCCGAGCGCGCTCGGCTAATCCTGAGAGCCGAGTCTGTAAACCAGCGTTTCGCAGATGTCAAACTGGGACCACTTCCAGCGTTCCATGAAACACAAGCATCGGAGACGAGCCACAGCCACAGTGACACCTGCACACGCTCCCAGAATGCAATGGTGTCTATGGGCGAAGCCAACTGAGCACACCCCAGCCTGAGCATTGCTCTTCATTATAGCTGATCTAACAATACTGGCTTCCCAAAGTTTGTAGGTGGTAGAGAGCTGTGTGCTGTCTCGATTTGGCACAGCAGGGCTTCCAGGCCTAGTGCGTGTTCATGAGGACTTGCACAAAACTTATGAACCAGGCCAATGTCCTGATTCATCGTGCTCTTTTAACCTCCTAGGTAATGTGAGAAGTGGACATCCACCGTTAACTTTCGGGGTTTTTTTTTCCCAATAATCAATTTCCCCCCATATTTAAAGTCCAAATGAAATCACAGCTCCGTTTTATCACTGCCGTGTAGGTGAGTGCGTTATCATTACCCATCCATCTTCCATAATTGCTTATCCAGCACAAGAATATGGTGAATCTGGAGCCTGTCCAGGCCAGCAGAGGGAGCAATGCAGGGGACAAACTAGGTGGCATGCCAGTTCACACCAGGACACACACACACACACACACACACACACACACACACGTGCATTTTAGAGACCCCACACAAACATTGGAAAAAAAAACAACATGCAATGACTGCAGAAGCTCAGTGCTTCCTGCATAGGCTGCACATGTAATTTTATTGGCAGGACATCTTCACAGCAAATAGAAACTCCAATACCACCCTAACTTTTCAGAAGCCTGTACATGTTTTATACCATGGAATTAATGAGTTCAGATTAATCTAGCTTTGCTACTATGCTTGAGACAGCATTGTACACAGATCCCTAAAATGCTAGATGTTCTCTTGCAGCGTGTAGTTTTCAGATGCTGGCCTCATGTCTATGCTGCTCATGGAGCCCTAGCCTGCTCCTGCCATGGGGTGAGAGGCTGAATGATTAGGTAACCAGCTCTGCTTCATTCCAGCTGCCAGGAGTATATCTGAACCAATAAAATGGTGTGTTGAAGGTTAAAAGCTGGGGCTGCTGTGGATTCTCCCAATGTTTGTCATGCTTCTTAGTAGCTGTTATTCAGAGACTCACGCTTACGATGTCGTGCCCTCTGTGTAGCAAACCGGCTTAGGCTGAGTATCAACGTCAGGCCCCTTAAGAGATCCAAACCTGCTGAACATGTCTGAGATGATTCTGTGACTGATCTTACAGATTCAGCTCCATGATGGGTTCTTTTCAGTCAGTTATGTTACACGTGCAGTAATTCCCAGGGAAATGTAAGCCTGGAGCAATGTATTAATGAACCTTTAACAAATTACTTTAAATTAAGAGCAACAAGCACAAGGATTGGCAGAAAACATGCAACATCCATACCCACAGAGCAGGAGTCAGGATCCAAACTCCAATCCCTGAAGTGCTGGAGGTATTTATTACTATAATTTAGGGAATGGCATTTACTCTTTCCTTCTTTCAACAATAGATAAAAATCCTTTGTCCATACAAATATAAAGATTTTGTCAGGATACGTATGGATGTTCTAACACGTCTTGAAAGCACAGTAAGCTATTAATATTGGAAATATGGTTTGTTGATAAATAATGCAGCTTTGCAACAGCTTGAATTTTTCATTTTCAAAAGAGGTTTTTTCCCCATCATTGCAAACAGAACTGAATCAAATGCTAACACTGCTAAACAACCAAACCAAGTGCTTAGAGAGTGACACGGCAAGAGCACACGCGGCTTAGCGCCAGTGTAAGCTTTGCTACCGGCAAGCACAACAAAACCAACTGCTAACAAAGACAATATCGTCTGACCGTATGCTTCCTCTTGCTAGCACTGCCCAAACAAATGCTAATACAGTTACCATTGCTAACACCACTAATTTGTCCAGACCAAATCCTACCAGCTGATAGGCCCCGGCTAAACTGCTCCATGCCACTTGTTCGTTCCTGGCCACACTCACGCGTGCTGCAGAAGCTCAGTGCTTCCTTCTCCCCAGAGCCCAACGTTTAATATTTCATTGGCAGGACATTTTCATGGCAATTAGAAACTCAAACTTGACTAAAAGAGAGGCTTAAAAATGCTAGATGTTCTCCTGCAGAATGTTGTATACAGATCTCAGATTTATGGCTATGCTGGTCAAGTATCTCTAGCCTGTTCCTGTCATGGGGTGAGAGGCTGAATGACTAAATGGACACCAGTGGTTCTCATTGGCTGTGAAACGCCCTCTGGGTAGCAAAACAGTTTAGGCTGAGTATCAACGTCAGGCCCCTTCAGAGATGTGAACCTGCTGAACATGTCTGAGCTGATTCCGTGACTGATCTTCCGGATTCAGTTCCACGGTAGGTCCTTTCCTGTCAGTTATGTTGTGTGCACTAACTCCCAGGGAAATGTAAGCCTGGAGCAATGTATTAATGAACCCTTAACGAATGACTTTAAATTAAGAGCAACAAGGGCACTGATTAGGGCAGCAGCTTCTTAATGTTAATGTATTCCCCACATCTACCAACATCACGGTGCTTGTTTTCATAGTGTGGGCCAGGGGTTTTCAAAAACCTCAGAAACAACATTACTAGAATGTTTTTGGGCACGGAAAAAAAATCTGGGGCACACCATGGCATTTAGGCTCATGATAAAACGCCACACGCAGCCGCGAAAGCCACAAAAATGCACGTCAGATAAGTCGCGCCGTCCGGAATTACGGAAGCTGTCAGTCCGGTGTCACAAAGTGTCGGAAGCGCAGCCTGAATGCTTATGAGGAGCTGTGAAATTCCTCTTTTCACATGTGAGTATGTGGCCCCTCTCGGCTGACAGCATGCCCACTGGGAAGCATTCACGCTGCCCGCTTCGCCGCCGTCTGCTTGCCCCGCCTCCCCAACCCCGCGCCCAACTGCCGGCACGCTAACAGGCTCCTACGGCGTCCTGGGGGCCTGTGGTGAGAAAACCCAGGAGAATCATGGCACGGGAGCCACAGACATTAAGAGATGCATGCATGTCAGTGTATGCAGTGTGTGCATGTTTGTCACTGTCTGTGTATGCAGGATTACGTGTATATTACATTGTGGGGATTAAACGTTCACCACAATATAAATCGAAAATCTGTTTTTCAGGTCCCCACAAAGATCTGCGAATGCAATCAAAAAACTAAAAGACTAAAAATGTTGTGTACTGCCACCCCCAAGTCCCCCTGAAAGCCCCAGCTTGCATTCTACTGACAGGTGTGAAGTGCAGCAGCCCATGTGTGAGGCAGGCCCTCGTGCATGCATGCTCACACGGGCACGTCTGTGCAAGCGAAAGCATGGATACTGCATGTAAAACACAGGAGAAAGAAAGAGCAGAGCCAGCAGCGGCTGCACGGGAGGTGGGGGCCCGCCGGGGTCCGAACAGAGTGCCCCCCACCACGGGCTGTCATACCAGGGCAGGCTTCGGGAGTAGTGATGTTCCACATGGGACAGCATGCAGCCACAGGTGACCCATGCACCCCACACACGAGTGCATTTATTAGTGTAGGATAGACACATCAACCTCCAGCTGAACAACATACAAACACGTCTCCTCATTGGCTGAACAGGAAGACCTTCCAGTGAAAGCCTTCCCAGTTGGTGTTGGAGCAGCGTGCTTGGTGATGGTGGTTAGACTCTGCTGGATAAATACTGAATGATGCTTAGTGATACTGTGGAAAAATAAGGGTATGTGCATTTCAGCTCACTACACAGACCACACCTGGGCAGTGGGATGAGATTGTACAGATGCTGGGCCTCCTAATCCACCAAATCAGCTCTGTGCGCCCTGTTAATGTGTCTGATTAAAACCTCAGCAAGGCATTCATAATCATTCCTAATCATGAGCCTCTCAGAGGGAGATCTATGTCTAATTCAGCCTTCCTGAAAAATCAAAACTGATCAGAACCTTTGGGGGCCAGTGAGTCAGTTTAGTAAGGGGAAAATTCGCATTGCTATTTTGGGATTTTTCACAGCAAGGGTTCAACAGAGCAGCTTACAAGATCTCCTGTCATGTACGATATGACTTCCCTTTGATCACAATTTAAGAATAAACAACCAATCATGGTTATATTTTGCATACAAAGGAAAAACAATGCAAAGCAGTGTAAAGACATAGCATGGGACAAAATTAGGCGTGTAAATAATGCATGACAGAGGAGAAGCTGGATCCTTGCAGAACACAGAGGGTCTGTCGATACGCTTTATAAGGCAATTGATGCTTTGGTGTTGGGGAGTGTGTGGTGTTATTCACACCATGTTCATGTCGATGATCAGAGAGGGGGGTTCACCCCACGCAAAGGCCATCATGTCAGCGGTTTACAGGCCTAGCTCAGAGAACATTCTTGACCTATGTACCTATGATGGCTTCTGTTTGCTGTTTTCTGTTAAATGGCTAGATGAGCCAAAAAAAAAAAATTCAAAAAGGTTACCCTCGTCACAGCACAATGCTGAAAAGTCAGCGAGTATATCGTGGAACAGGAGAGCTAGGCAAGGCAGTTCGAATCTCCGACCATCAAGGTACCGTTCCCAAGCACAGCTCCCTGGGTGCTGAATTAGCTGCCCCCTGTTATGTAACGACTTCACACATGGGTCAAATGCAGAGGACACATTTTGTTGTTGTGCACTGTGTGCTGTAGTGTGTCAACAATGACCACTGATCTCTGAATTCTACCACTGGGGGAACCTCCCTCTCCTCCTATTGAAGGGAAATGTGAGGGGCGCATACCCGTCCAATGAGAATACATGAGCGTGCTGCTGAGCACATAAAGGTGACTAGAATGTCAGGTTCCTCAGGGCTATTAAGACCTGAGTTGGAGCTCAGAGGACAAAGAAGAGTGGTGAATGGGGAGGAGGGGCCACCAAAACCTGGGTCTAGAGGCACAAAGCTGGGGGGGAAGTGTGCTGGGACAAAGGGTCTCAGCACTTTTTACGTTTTTACAGCACCTTTCCTTCAAATGTAAAACTTTGTGAGGCTTTGTGATGCAGACCTAATCCAAAGGTACAAAGGCATTTTCATTATTGACTTTAGAGACAGGAGAAGACCGTGAGAGAGAGAGAGAGAGAGAGAGAGAGAGAGAGAGAGAGAGAGAGCCCCTCAGTGCCTACAATCTGCATCTGTGTATTTCAAATGCGATTGCCATTAGCTGTAGCGTGCAAATAAATCGACTAAATCTCTTTCTTCAGTGGTGAAGCCAACATTGCCAGCGACGGGAAATTCTGGTTCATTGCCATTGGAAAATCAGGAGGAAGAAGGAAAAAAAAAGCTGAAGGCAAAAGTCAAGGTTGTGGAGGTTGGTGATGAGGTGGATTTAATCAGTCAAGCTTGATGGAGGACTGCTGAGCATCTGAAAGCAAGTCACAGAGACGGAGCTGTGCTGCTCTGTCCTTCATGGGGAACACAATCCGAGCGCTTCATCTGGCCTTTCCCTCACGAGAGGACAGAAATGTGAAAAGACGTAAAATAAACAAGTGAAAAAGACGTATAACCCCTCGACATTTCATTCACGTTTTCCTCGTTTATGACTGCCGCAGAGAATTCCGACTCCGGAGTGATTAATGACAGGGAAACACACTTAGGGTCTAATTTCATACAGCCTGTCCTCATTGGCCGAGCAGAAATGCGGTGGCGATGCGCACGTGAGGTGCATAGCAAGAGGGAGCTCGCATGCTGTGCCGCAGCCGGGGAGCCCTCAGCCCTGGCGCATTCCTGCGCATGCAGGAGGTGAGTGGCCAGTGAGAGGTATAGGGGGACTGATGGGACATGTGGACAGCCCCGGGGGAGGGTGACAGTGTCCTTCTGCCCAAATGCGGCAGACGATGGGAGGAGCCCAGCTATTGATGGTGTCTTCTCGCCTTCATTGGGATTTGCATTGAATGGGACCCTGTAGCTGCATGGACTTGCTGATTCCGAATGAGGGCACCATAGCTCCTGTCCATCCACCGGCACTTAATTCCTGCCCTGTCACTGCAGCCCTTATGGGGTAAAAGGAAAGAGGACCTACAGAAGGCGGAGAGATGCCTGGGACTTCTGGAAAAAATGTCAGTGGACAGCTTATTTCGAGCACAGTGAGGCACTTACAAGGATTTGGGGGGGGGGCATTCTTACTAAAATTGACTTCATTGGGGGGGGGTATAGGGTGTATAATGTATTTAATATTCTGCTCTCATCCCTTCCAATGACATAAGTCAGACTGAATCAAGGGGGCCAGTGAGATTGGTTTGTTTCACACAGAAATATCTGTGTGTAATATGCAACTTCTTGAAAGAGAGACAGCGGGGCTTGAAGACCTGCTGATACCTTTTAAAAAGGCACAAATTCGACAGAAAGCCGGCGGTCTAAAGGGACAAGGAGGTGGCTTATTGTGACACAAAGCAAAGATCCACAAGTACAGTCCTACCAGTGCCCCTACAGAGCAAAAAACATAGACAAATACACCCTGGCAAAGAAAACACCTTCAGTACAGCCATTTAATTCACCTATTTATTAGCACTCTATATTTAGGCTTAGCTTTGTAAGTGTTTGCTTACTGCTTCCTGCTTGATTGTATGTATATTGGTGCTGTGTTCATAGCTGGTGGCAAGCTGAGGGAGCTCTCACCGCAATCAGGAATATTTGCCTTGCATGGCAGTGAACTGGCAGTATAACGAGCCATGAACTTCAGTCCTGTCAAACTTCACCTGCTCGCCTGACTGCGGCGAACACACACTTTTCAGGTCCTACTGGCCACGACTCTCAGGTCCTCCTGCAGACGTCACTTTAGTCTCCGGACCCTGGGCCCAGCAGCTTTTGGAGGGTGGGGTGAGGGGGCTGTGTTTCCGCTTTCAATGTGGCCATTTTATCAGCGGATAAAGCCGCAAACGGAGTGAACTGCAGTGAGTATGTCAATCCCAGCATTTTCAAACTGTGCTCCTCCTAAAGGGTGTGAGTATAATCGACGTGCTGCCGCCCCCAAGTCCCCCTGAAAGCCCCGGCTTGCATTCTACTGACAGGTATGAAGTGCAGCAGCCCATGTGTGAGGCAGGCCCTCGTGCATGCACGCCCACACGGGCACGTCTGTGCAAGCGAAAGCATGGATACTGCATGTAAAACACAGGAGAAAGAAAGTGCAGAGCCAGCAGCGGCTGCACGGGAGGTGGGGGCCCGCCGGGGTCCGAACAAAGTGCCCCCCACCACGGGCTGTCATATCAGGGCAGGCAGGCTGCAGGATGAAGCATGGTAAGTGCCCCCCAGCCCTGGCATTAAGAGGGCTTACACTCACATGGCTGATTTGTGCTCCATCACAAGGTGGGCCAAAGTAGAATTTAGTGATCAGTGGTCATTGTCAACACACCACAGCAAAGCACACAGTGCGCAACAGCGAAATGAGTCCTCTGCATTTAACCCTCGTGTGACTTTCGTGACATAGCTGGGGGCAGCTAATTCAGTGCCCGGGGAGCAGTGCTTGGGGACGGTACCTTGCTCAGGGTACCTCAGTGGTGACTTTCGATTACAAGTGCACTTCCCTAACCATCAAGCCACCACCGCCCAGTATAAGTGTCAGTATAAGTGTCATACAAATCTGAGGGAGGGTATCAGCATTTACAAACTACTCGACAAGTGTCCCCATGTCAATCGGGGGGGTAACAGGATGAATTGCCATGCATGCATCCCCAGGTTAATAGTAGCTGCCCCTTCCAGACCCCACAATGCTGCCAGCCACTTAGTAGCACCTGCTCTTCGATGCCTGACCGTCTCCACCTCTGCCACCCCCCCCATCATGCCCCCTTTCCTTCTTTTCCCTTCTAATTTGTTATTCCCCCACACCCAGGCTGCATGCCCCCCTGCCTGCAATAATGAAAGTGTACATTTAAAACTGAGAGTGGCGCTGCTGAAACAGGCCTGTCAGCACAATGCTGCATAATGGAGCCTGATCACTGAGCCCGAGCAGGCTGCTCTCGGCCCGGAAAGGGCCCAATCTCCGCTAATGGCTCCTGCGCTCAAAGTCACATGCTAATAAGAGAGCTGCGCGAAAGCGATTAAAAACATCCAAGCACCAGTGACGGCATCGCCGTGCACCGGCCAACTGCAAGCTCAGCACCGCTGACGGGCTAATGGCCCCACTGGGGCGTTGCTCCTCCAGCCTCACACCCGTGCACCACAGCCGACACGCACACTCACTCCTCACACACTCACACCTCACACACTCACTCCTCACACACTCACACCCCCCCCCCTCACACACCCACCCCCCCCACACTCACCCCTCACACACCCACCCCTCAC
>JAABNY020000015.1:21126964-21161308 GCA_015164015.2 Brevimyrus niger
CTGTGGCATCGGGGTTCTCTGTGGCATCGGGGTTCTCTGTGGCATCGGGGTGCTCTGTGGCATTGGGGGGCTCCCATCCGTTGATCCCCCCCCCCCCCCCCATATATCCCACCAGAACCATTCTGGAGGTCGGAGACAACCAAGGACAAACCTCACCTATCTGAAGGCATCTGAGTTTTACCATCAAAGACCTCCATGGCGAAAGATCACACGATGCCCCAGCTACCTGTTTACCTTAAAAGTTTGTGTAGGAAAAGGGTAGAGGGTGTCATCCATAGAAAGTAAACTAGGATGAACATCCAACGGCGCCATCAACCTCTTCAGGCGGCAAAAATGTCCTCGGAAAAGGTAGCTGGACGGACCATATTCACCTCAAAGTACGACAAGCCTCAAAGCATACGCTATCCAAGCAAAAACCAATTAACGGCAGCGGCCCAGTGGGCCATTAGAGATGGTAATGCAATGCTGGGCTTCAGGGGATTTCGGCTTTGAATAGAGTTGATGAAGGGCTTCCTTTTTTGCATACCAATGGATTGTGGGATTGCCATTGACCCGCAGCATCCCAGCGTCGAAGCGCCGACACCTCTGACAAAGCACTGCTTTAGTATTCCTGGGCTGCAAAGTGTAACAAAAACAGCCCGGAAAATGTTAGCTTTAAAGCAGCCTGAAATATTACACTGCCGCATATATGTCTTAAAGGCCGACAACTCAGCGATACCAGTCTTATGGCCCTTTAAAAAATTTACCTGGGACTTACATTTTTCACATAAAAGCTGCTTTTTTGCTAATAAATGGCCAGCTTCTCGCTCATGAATATACAGAGAGTTTCATTAAAAGTGCCGCTCTGGATACGGCTTCATTTAAATTCAGTACAATAAAACAAGGTGTTTTCATCCCTTCAAAAGGCACCAATCAATGCATTGTGCCGCTGTTTGCACACATCTTTGTTCTGTCCTAATTGTAGAGAACCATAAAGGGAAAGCTTGACCTCTGAGTGTCTGTCTGTGTGTGTGTTTGTAATGGGTGGGGTGGGAGTATTGGATGGGCAGGAACACTGGAAATAACTTTGTATGGCACTGAATCAGACAGTTTCCAATATGCATGTTGACTAAGCAGCTATGTCTGTGGTCTGGGGAGGGGTGGGCTGGAAATGAGCCCCTTCATTTGAGGATGAGTGTACACATGAACAAAAGAGATGCGTGAATCACATGAAAGGACCTGGGCTGCATTGCCTTCCTCGTGTTCTATTAAATACTCAGCATGCAGGCTGTCACTCCTACAGCCAATCACAGGGTAGGGCAGGCCGCTCTGCTCCTTTAACCCACCAACAGTGTCTTTTATCTTGCTCACACGCCCCTACGCCATGCATCTGCCACTCGGTGCCGCTTCCATCATTTCGAGATCCTTTCGGCGCTGCCACAGAGAAGCCGTGAGGGACTGTGGGGGACCCTTCCGTGGCGGCTCATGGGGGCTCCTTGGAGACGGGATGCCTCGGGGGCGGAGCGGATGTCGAAGCTCTCTCGTGGTCATGGAGAGACGCCGTCAGCTTCAGTGGCCAAACAGGCCCGCCTTGAGAGGTTTGAAATGCCCTTTTTATGCCCTAAATGCCCCTTTTATGCTGGCCTTGATCGTGCACCCCCCCACCCCACTTTGCACCAATCCAACCCCCACCACACACATCACTGACTTCCAAGTCAAAAGAGCCATTCTACTGCTTTAATAATAGTGCCTATTGTAGCCAGTTAATATGACGCTCAATAAGGTTTGTGGCATCTGGGTCACCTTGTGCACAGCACCCGGTTTGGGGGACGGAGGGCCAGGTCGGGGTCACACTGCCACCGCGAGACGCCTCTGAGTAGTCGTGGCCTGGCATGACACGGAGAATCTGCGTTTATGCAGAGGTGCAAAACATGAGCACCTACAAACCTTGACTTCCTTTCTTCCTTTCACGCTGCTTCCCTTTTCTTAAGAGATGCGCTGCGTGCAATACAGCAAAAAAAAAACGAGTGCCGAGATAAACAAGGCTGACCAGTCAGGAGCGATGGTGGAGAAACACTCATTCCCATCACCCCTAACCTTCCAAGACAATCCACTCTCCAGCAACCTTGAATGAAGGTTGCCCCACTTTCACTCAGGCCAGGATGTCTCACCCCACGCAAACAGCACTGTGAGGGAATACATCTCTCACAGCAGACAACACCACAAACCCGGCGACTTTATCTTATCAACATCACTGTATCTCTCTGGCTTTACTTCAAATCAAGAGATTCCGAATACCTACAAATTTATTACTAAACTGGCTCAACTTTTCATTATTACTCTTTTTCAAGAACATTAAACAACTTCCACCTACTCGTTTTCTTTTGTTTTTAATTTTTTATTTTTTTGTGGTTCCCTCCAGGCCAAAATGTTTGCATAAAAGCCTTGCAACAAAGCTCACCTCACCTCAAAAGATAGACCTATATGAGTCGGAAGGTGCTTTATGTGTTTGGGGCCCACTGTGGGGTTCCCTCACTGGATGAATATCAGAGGGGGGCACGAAACACCTCCCACACATCTAACCCTAATAACAATAGCAAGAGATACTCCTGTAATAATAACATATTATAGCAATTTCTGAATATACATTTTTACATTTTTATAAGTATACTGACTGAGTTTATGGTTGGCACACAGACATGGGGCCTTTGCCAAGCTTGGGGGGTTAGGGTCATTGTGTTGTGCATTGTGTTCTAAATCAAGGACATCAACTATTATTCAGCTGCTGGGATGATTTTATTCATCTGTTAATATGTTTGAGAAACCGCATGCACAGTGGTCAGGGATCTAAACTCCATGATGTAAAGGTGGTGATTCACTATGTGCAGACCGTGGCATTTTCAGGTGTCACAGACAGTGTGTAATTTCCCACTCCCAAGACGGAGCAGGTGATTGTCACAGATCTGCTCTTTGTCATTTTCTTTGCTTATTGTGAGCTTGCACTGCATATATTAGTCACATTATAAGTCACGTCACACAAAGTGCGTTTTACTTGAGAAAGTACCAAAAGTATGGTACTTCAAGGTCTTGGTTTTTCACCGGCATAAAAACTGGTACCGGCCACAAAGGACATCACAACTTGAGGTTTTTTTTATACTGAATTAAAAAAATGGCTAAAGTACATTATAGGATTGGACAACATGTGACATTAATACCAACACTGCATGTTCTGCACATCCAATTCTTACATCATGAGTAAGAAAGATTAGGATTTTTCAGTTTTTCAGTTTTCTCCTAATTTCAATTCTGAAGGGACATTATAGCACAGGGGGGTAAAGTTTCACAAAAATATTTTTACTCTGTTACTTTGTCATAGGAAAAGACTTAGCAAGCTTTGCAATTTTAATTATTATTCCTTTTATAGATTCTTATATATTTTTTCTTCTTTTGCATGACTGCTGCATGTGTTCTCCAAGATAATCGCAATCATTTTCAAATTGCTATTTAAATCACTCGAAGGCGGTTTCAGAGAAATTTATCAACTCCTTTTTGTTTTATAAATACCCCGAAATTCATTACAACAAAATCACATTGTTATATTTACAACTAAATCACATTGCTGGGACAGCACGCTATATGCATGCTGTTTTTGTATATTCAATAAAATACTTATTCTCATTTTTTTTGTCATACCATCCAGATCTTTTTGTTGGGTATGTTCTTATTGCCAAATCACATTGTTTTCTTTTACTTTATCACTATTTTCTGATTTCAAAACTTGTATTCAGGGTGGTGTTTGTACTTTGTTTCAGAGGCAGGCTATTTGCATATTCAATCGACAAAGAAAGCGTTTCAAGTTCCACCCCAAAGTACAGAGGTACCCAAACTGGTTGTGCATTTTATGTTCTGGAACTTTTGGTGCTGTTACATGACCGGAAGTCAACGGAAAAGCAAAAGTACCGAAAGCACCGTACCAACATCACCATATTGAGGCGGTGGAAAAGAGAACCATCCGGCTGTCCTACACATGCCCTGCTGTGGGCTTTAACTGGTCTTTATGGAGGAAAGCACAGACCACAGAGAGTCTGGCCGAGAGTCAGACCGAGGGTGAGGTCCGTCAGTGAGGTATGACACCAGCCTGGACACAGCACATGAGGGTTGAGAATGGCAGAGAGGACCACATATCAGCCCAAGGCTCAGAACACAGGAAAGCAGCTTCACGACAAATTACAATCACAAAAAAGAAACATGTGTACAGCAGAAGCACGGGTGTGGAACGGGTCACGGGTACATGAGAGCCTGGCGTGAGAGGACTCAAGGAGCAATTTAATGCAGAAGCCTGATAAATATTTCAAGTGGAAAGAATGAATAACGAAGAATGACCCTAAGGTCTTCCCTTTCAGAAAACCAAGAGCTAATCGGCAAACACAACAAACCGGGTGCCCTCCACAGACAGCCACCCTCTTCCCATTCCCATAAAATATGGACGACAATTTTTTTGCATTGTTCTCCTGCGGCTTCCTAGAATTGGGAGGCGTGGCTGTAATTAATGTAAATCTGCATGGAATGCCTTCTCGTTAAGGGGATGTATAAGCTAGAGCACATGAGGGTGTGGTAAGGCCTATGCTCCCCCCACCCCCTCATGGGACAATAGCCTGCTTAACACTCATTCCCAAGCCTCATACACGCAAAGCTCTGGGACGCCTTAGCCTGTGACCCAGAAGGTATCATGTGGCACCACAGTGCGTAAACCACTTCTACCTGGAAGCCTTGAACAATATCTGCTTCATGGGCACAAGATGATTAGAAAAAGCATATAAGAAAGATATGAAATAAAGGAAATAAAATGCATAGGGGGGAAAAAACACACCGGAAAAATATGTGCAAGGAGAAAGAAATTATATTTCATACATGAGTAATAGGGAAGAAAATTAAAAGGAAAATGCAGCATGCAATCAGCAAGTAGGAACAAAAGGGTCCATTAGTGAGGCATGGCTCTGGTACAGCACTCGCTGAGGCCTGGCCTTGTGTTGGGGGTGAGGTGGTTTAGGGGCCAGGCTAACAGGCACCGTCTTGTGGGTCGATAGTCCTGTATGTCTCCTTGGGGAGCTGAGGGGTTGTGTGAGGGTGTTTAGTGAGAACAGGGGCGCTGAGTACCGTGATCAGCCTAAAGCAGCGAACAGGAAGCTGGCAGAAGGAGCCCCGGATTAATTCAGAGGCACGGGAACAACGACCCGGGAATAGCGAATTTAGGCCTGCTTCTGGGCCCCCGGGACAAGCTGCACTCATGACCCTCATCCTACGCTGCTTCACCTTCTGTTAATTGATTCTTGTATGAAATCTCTGTGTAAGGGGGCCTGGATAGTGGGACAGAACACATACACACACAAACTAATCTGCCTCATTAACGTGCTGGGCAGAGCTTTTCGGAAAAGGAGTTAGTGGCACCTGTGTACATGCTTGAGAGAGCCCATCTGTGCAGACTCATCAAAAGTGTCATTTTAGTCCTGCAGTCATAAACATTCTCCCCACAAATAAGTATTAAAATCGTCTCTTATCTCAATATCTGAAGGACCCCTTAATGGGGATTATGCTTTACGTTCCGTTATATAAAGCTAATATAACAATATTCTGATGCATGGATTTAATTAAAAACAGTGGTGAACCATTACAAATGCAGGACTGATAATTGCCACTGGTGTTGAACACTGCTTAAGTGAAACCACAAGATCCTCCCCAGACCAGACTCTGAGGCCACCATCATCCTTTGAGATGTTATGTAAATACCACACATGCATGCAAATCCCTCACTGTTGTCATGACAATCCAAGCAAACCCCAGGGTCATTACATGGGACACCTGGATTTACATGTGGACAGCGATATACAGCCCACACTTCCTGCAGCCCTGCCTTATTTAGGCAGTGAAACTTCTGGAAGAAATGTCTTACATTTCCCACACATGGCCTGATGATATATACCACAGCAGAGCACTGAAAGAGAGACAGAGAGACAGAGAGAGAGATTTCTGTACCTCCCCTGCATCTTCTACTAAGTATAGCTTTTAAATGCATACCTGAGAAGGTTAAACAAAAAAACACACACAGGACATGAAATAACAATTGACAAAGAATGCTTTTAATCTCTTTGTTTGGTAAAGAAGGTAACGTGAGAAACTGCCAAGGGGGGCGGCAGCAGGAGTGGGGGAGGTAGAATGTCCCATGTGCCCCCTCTCCCGCAGAGATGCACCGTGGGCCCTACATGTGCCGTCTTGTCACACTGCAGCTGCATACCTGTGGCAGTGAGCCGAATCCCCGAGCTGCGATCTGCACCCTAATGAGTGTGAGAGCGTCCAGGGGCTGTTTCCCACCCAAGCACTTGTACAACAGGCTTAGAGGATATCCCCCCCCCCCTCCCCCCCCTGCAGCGCTCCCACTGACTGTGCAGGAAGAGGTACCATCACTGTCATATTTACGCAGTTGTGGGTAGGTAGGGTGATAACGGCAAACATTCCGTAAGTCCATATGGTCAAATCCAAACCAAAACTAGCTACAAGACACCTAAGATAAGCTATACAGGGTTAGCAGACCAAACCTGCCCTACTGCATGCATGCAGCAAAATGGGGCTGACCAATCTGGCAGTGCCATTATCAGCAGCCTCACATACCCTGGCTTACAGAAGCTCATATTTCCCTTCTCTTGAAGGTTTGGAGGTGCCAGTCATTCAGAAAGGCTCAGCTACACCCTAGCACCCAATTTGATCCACTGAGCGTTCCTAACGCAGTTTTCATCTGTAACGGCAGGCGTCCCAGAATGCCAAGTGCCGCTGAAGAGCCCCCTGTATTTTCATGCTGGCACAGGAATGGATAAAAACAGGAAGCTACATATGTCACTTTGGATAGAATGTCAACTTGGCAAATAAATAAGCCGAGGCCCCCGTACGACAGCATGAGCTGCATGAGGATCGCCACCGACGCACCCCCATCTCGCATGGGCTTTATCTGGAGAAACCTCCCAAAATTCCGCCCAGCGTTGGGATTGACGCCGCTCCTCTGCCAGCCCCAAACAGAACGGCTTCCCCGTGTGCAGTACCGAGCCCCCAGAATGAGCCACAACTGCGGCTAAGGACAGAGCCAGATGCAGCTCGGACGCTTTTTGCCTCGTTTTTTCTCTGTTTTGTTTTTCCCTTCTTTCATTCTGCCACGGTGTGAGGAAATGTTTGCGTTTAATGGTCACGCTGACAGATTTCTTTTAGAGCGCCAGGCGTGTGGGATGAAAATGGCTCCGCATTAATGTGTTTGCTGGCTGAAAGGACGGCATGACGCGCCATGTAATGGAAGGCAAGGCGGAAGGTGTTCAGGGCTCGACAACGGCACAGCTGACACTCTCCAGAGGTTCCCCTCTGTCTTATGGGGAAACTGAAGGTCACACGAAGGTCAAAGGTGCACGTACGTGTAAATATTTACTATTTTGCAGACATGAGCGATGCAGAAATCTGATGAAAAAATGCCTTTTATTTCACACCGTGCACTTTGTTGACAAGCCAATATAGAGTGCGAGTGCACAGCGCTCCAAAAGTGGGAACAAACTAAGTGACTATATCTATCCCATATGTGGCAGAGCCCCGTGCCACAGGGAAATGGGTCACTCAGCCTGAGGAGTCCTGCCTCACTATGCTGTTTGCTCCAAGCACCACCTCCGTTGCCATTAAAGGCCATGCTTGGGGTGTTAAGGCTGGAATGAAAGAAAATGTGAGGCATCATAAAGCAGGCACTCCAGCAGAATAAATGGCATCGTCGAGGCGATAAAGAAGAAGCCAACAGTTACAGTGTCCCTGCTAATTTAATATCACTCCAGCTAATTTAATAATAATGTTTAATGCTGCCACCCAGAACAGAGGACAGAAATGACTCTCACGTGTGACAGAGGCTCTCCAATCAGGTGCAGCTCAGGCAGGGGTGATGGTAGAGCAGCGGAGGGAAGCTGAGACATGCTGAACCTACCACAAAATGAACATGACCAGACACTGAACCTGACCGTGTAATAAACATGACTACACACTAAACCTAACCGCGTAATAAATGCGTCTGCACGCTTAACAAGACCATGTAATAAACGTGACCACACGCTCTATCTGACCGCATAATAAATGTGACCACAAGTTGGTCAGCCATTGACACAACATGACCCCAATCACCAAGTCCCCACCAGAAACAGTGATGTCGAATCGGGGGGAGGAATCCGCTTGAGTAGCTGAGGTGAACTCGTCACCGTGAACGGAGGCAAGCGGGACCATTTCAGGAGGACATTACAGAAACAGGGATGCGGAGACTTCTACTGTAATGAAGAAAAGAAAAAAGGAAAACAGTGACTAGGAAAGGCAGCCCCATTGGTGCTTATAGCACAGAGGTGTAAAAATAAATCACAAGGTCGGTGATTCTAATGTCATGTCCTCAATTTCCATGCAGCGCTGCCTACTGAAGACCTATTCACAGAGATTTTAGGAATAAAGGATAGACTCACCTACATAAATCTTTAAGCATATGTATGGAAAGCCAGACTGAAGCCCCAGCACCGACAACCAAATACAACAGTAATGAAATACTGGGAAGGTTTTATAGAAATAAAAACAGCTTTTTCCAAAAAACTCTTCTAGAATGAACGCATTGTGAAGCCTCGTTCCACCGGTCATTAGAAAGGCATGGGAAGATGCCTTTAATTGCAGGTCAGATGTGATGAATAGAACATAAAGACTTTTCTCCAATATATAATTTTAATCGTAATTTGTATTTTATTTGGTCAGATCTAATGCAAAACACTGACCCGGGGAATATGGACTATATTTAAACATTTCATCACTAACCGGGCAGTAAATGTGCTTTTTCATTTTTTCTCACACCTAAAAATGAGACTATGCGAAATACGGGTCCCAGTGACAGCTCTCACCACACTCTCCACGGTTAGTTATCAGCTCGACATCACAGCTCCAGGGATGGCTACTCAGATCTAGAGTTTAACGGTCTTCCCATCCCCTGCTGTGTCAATGTGGCTACAATAGAGACGCAGCTAAAAACAGCTCATAATTTGACCCGTGATAAACATGGGGCTCGATGTCAGATGGGCAACATGGCGGCCGTCTAAGGTGAGAGTCATAGTCCAGGTGCAGGACTCCTTCAATTCCCTGCAGGATAAGGGGTCTTTACAGCCCACAGTGTTTACTGTCCTACCATACATCACATATACCAAAACAGAATATATAGAATTTACAAAAATCTTAATCTCAAAATGGTGGTGGGGTGCTAGGACACACCATTGAGCCTGTAATCTGAAAAATAACCACAGAATAAAAAATCTCTAACCTCCCCTCCTCTCACATCTCCTCTTACCTCCCCAACCTCTTCTGACCTCCCCTAACCTCCCCTTACCTCTCTTCCGTTCACCCTCCCTCACCTTCCTAATCTCCCCTCTCCTCTTCTTACCTCCCAAACATCCCCTCCTGTCACCTCCCATAACCTCCCCTCACCTTAAATCACCACCATGTGCCATGGTTAAAGTACGTAATTACCTACACATGCCACTAAAAAATACACCTGTACACTGCTGTGTGTATCACTGTGACACTTTTGGGACCATCGGGAAAGACTGACCGTGTTTCAGGATAATGTGAAATGACACATTACAACTTCCGCAGCACTTTCGAAACAGTTCCCACCCATATAAACACCATCCATCAGAGTCTTCCACTTTTTCACAAGATCTACTTTGTTTTGTTCTTCTCCTTTTTTTTAGCCTCTGGGTATATTTTTTTAAATCTAAAAATACTGAGCTGTTCACTGAATATGCTGTACAGAAACACATACACACACACTCACAGGCTCCCACACCCACACACACCTATGGGTTTGCAAAAACAGAAAAGCGAATGTTAGGCCACTCTCCAAGCATTGCAGCAATAGCACCATGAGATGCGAATGTGTGAGTTTGGAAAGGGTCCCAGCCCAGGATTCGTCAGAGAGTACGGTGTGATGGGAAACAGAGGCCCATTTGAGCTCCCAGTGACATGAAAGCAGTGAGACACATGGAGATGCTCACATGATCAATGTCACATGATCATGAACACAGCACAGCGAGAGAGTGAACAAGGGAAATCAGCATTCCTGACAATACCCTGGGGGCCGGCAGACTCCCTTTAGAGCGGCGCCCCGCCCTGCCTCGCCGCCCATAAACTCCCACTCTCACGACCCTCATTTTTCTCCAGCTGCCAACTGCTCCTCAGTATGGCAAGATTTATGGTGGGACCCTAATAGTCCTTCATCGCACAGGTAGGGATTAATCGATTATGGAGTCCTCTGGGTCCGCATAACTTTAAACACGCTGACCGCGACGTGCAGTAGAGCACCTCTCACTCCAGACTTCATTAACAGACATGTGCAGACGAGCGCACGCACACCGCACCTGCACACTCTCATGGCCTCAAACAGGAGCCCCTGTCACACAGCAGAGCACATGTGAAAGCAGCCATGCAAACACACACACAAGGTGACAGGTACATTCACCGCAACGACAGCCCTTGTCAGTGGGCATGGCTATGGAACCAAACCCCACAGCGTGATGGATGGCTATAGCATTGTCTCTCCCTCCGCCACACATGCTGCTAACGTGACAGTGGACACTCTGACCATCTCCTCATGGAGCAGGCGTGTGGAAACCCCCACCCCGTGACTCAGCCCTTCCCATCTAGAGCCGCACGCAGAAGCGTCTGCAACTCAGGGCACATTGTCACTGAAAGAAAGGGGTGACATCCAGTGGCACAGCAGACACAGGCTGCAGTGAGAGAGTTCAGCTGGATGAGGTCACAGTGCACCACATAAGAGTCAGCATCACAGGAAGCCTGCTCTTTATTATCTAATTATTTACAACCAATTATGCACATACACTGATGATGTAATTAAGCAGTTACATTTAACAGGCTAATATATAAATCAATAAACCTGAGAGAAAAAAAAAAACTATCCAAATAGCACCATCAGGACATGTGACATGTACCGCTCACCAGATTGTTTTTTTATTCCCCTTAACTGCACATGTTGCACTTTTCCACTATAACTGTCTTCCCCACATTCTTCTTTGCAGCTCCATTTTTCCAGTGCTGGTCATAGGTATGTGTGTGTGCGGGGGGGGGGGGTGGGGGTATATTTGAATAAAATGTAACATGACACACACACACACACACACACAGAACAATGTACCTGACAAAGAAGCTTTCAAATAAGGCCACACAGTATGTCATTTGGCTGTATACTGTGGAGGAAGGCAGTAGCCCTAATCAACTTCTGCCAGATCTAATAAGTGCAGTCATCAAAAAAATGAAACGCTGTGCTTGTTACCGTCAGATGAGAGACTCCTGAAGGTTCAACAGTCGGGCTCAAAATCAACCATGTGCTGAGCAATCAGGAAGCTTTGAAGAATTTCTGCCGCAAGGTTTTCATCAACATCTCATGATATATGTCTTGAAAGTATTCCTCGAGTTCTGGATTCAATCAGAACTATTTACATTTTCAAGTCGGCGTCTGGCTGACACGTCGCCATAGATCAGTAGGGAGAGACAGATAGAGGATTCCTGTGCCTCCAGGCAATTTCTAGAAAAGGTTTCCATCCAAAGGTGCTGATGTATTCCTCTATTAAATTTTCAGGGAAAAAAAGGCAATTCTCCTAGCGTAGTGTCTTAGTATGCCGGTGTCAGAAATAACAAGACGTCATTTTACTCTGTTGTTATTCGATCGGCTGAATGGCAGCGCGTGAGACAGACTTGAGACGCGGAGCACGGGAGCAGCATCACAGCGGCCGCGAGGGCACCGCGTGCGCGCGTGCGAGCGGCGGCGGGAGATGGGACGCGACTCCGCTATCACCCACGCGCGCCTTTGTGCAACCTTTCACAAATCTCAATTACCCCAGCGCACCGTGACGCACGCACAGAAAGCATCGCATTCGTGAAAACAATGACGTAGTATTTCTCTACTACACGGTAGCACTTTATTTCGTCGATTCCACAACATTGCAGGTTTTCCCGCCCCTTCCCCCACGTACCACCTTTCTCCCTCTCAGGTAACTGTACTATTGAGATAAGTCATCACCCCAAGGCTAATGTATTTAAATAGCTCCGCCGTATTCAGGAATGTGCTGGCCGGTGCAATTTGCTGAAGCCTCTAGCCTAGAAGTTTTTAACCTAAGTGCGGGATGGTAAGTCACAGGCGCGACGAATCTTTTCCAATCAGCAACTGTCAGTAATACACAAACCATATAACGGGCAATTCTTCCTAATAACCCAGTAATGCAACGGAAACTTAATATGCTTTTACCACAAGATTTAACGCAGTTCATCATACCTCAGTTATTATAAAAAGCAAAGGATACAGCGGACTCGCATATAACAGAACTTCACTTATAACGGACGAACAATTTGGTCCCCTGGGCCGCTTTTAGGTGTACTTTTGATCCAGCGCAGATACGTACGGATTAGCGTCGCATCTGGTCAGGTAAAGTTGGATTAATACATGTAAAATATAATAATATATAGCACAAGTGTGTCTGCTGGGGTGTGGTATGAGTAAATGGTGTTCTGTACATATAGCACACACACACTTATATAAATGGAGTTTACTGGAGTTCGAAACATGTTCGTCGTTAGGTCCGATCACTTGGGGGTATAGCCCTGAGTATTTTAGCCCCGGTCCCAGTCTTCCTTCAAAGAAAAGGTAAATTTGACATAGCCCCGCATCTTTTCAATAGCTAAAAACGACCCTGGTTTGTATTAAAGTATCACGCGATTTAAATGAAATTGAAGGTATAAATCTGCATCAGAGGTTCTTCAGTTTGGACACAAGGTGGCAAACAACTTTGAGCGATCCTGGTCAAAAATAGAGAATTTATTACTCTGAAGGGTCTTATGATTGTCTATTACAGGGTTCACCAACCTTTTTGAAACTTCACGGGTACTGAGCTATACAAAGGGCTACCAGTTTGAAACGCCCTTCTAAACTTATCTAAACTTCATGTATAATAAAAATGTTTTAAATGCTTTTTTTGATACTGTGATTTTCAAATATATATGAATGCAAATGTGATTAAAGAAGAATAGCAACTGGATAAAATAAAATTTTAGACGCTGCTCAATGGTGAGTTGTGCTATTTTTAGGACCGGTCCTTGGGTGACTCGTGGTCCTTGGGGGCATCCTGGTGCGCACTGGCACCATGTTGGGGACCCCTGGTCTATTGCATTTGGGTAGCTGATACAGATGTGTTACACCTCAGGGATCAGACACCACAGAATCACAGCTAAACAAAGACGTGCAGCACTGCTGTGGATCCTCCTCAGAATAAATTCCCATACTGGTTATTTTTAAAATAGCTTGTAACTAACCAAAACAGTGAGGCATATGTGCACCATTATAGTAGTTGCACTTAATGGAAAATGAATTTGACTGATTTTCCTGCATTTTGTACCCTGAAAAATGCACATTAAACTGACATCAGCACACTGCTATGAAGGAGGAACAGTGTAAGCAAGAACAGGCAATGATAGGACAAAGCTTACTTACTTTAGTATCAGCTTGATAGCATAAACCTAACACTCTCCAGGTTGGGACCAGACTGACACTTGGTCCCCACTTTCCACTGGGGACTTACTTCTAAAAGACACTCAGGAGCAGAGACTGCAAATTGCATACAAAGTATACATTATGTTCCACTCTAAATGTTCAGTGAAGTTCATTCCTGGTTAACAGACATAAAAGGTTAAGGTACAGTACAAGAGTAAAGAAGCTTTACCAGACAGTGAGTCAGAGCCTGCTTATGTGGTGGCCATAGTTGTGGATCCTTTGCAGGTTTTGTGACAGCACATCGTAGTGGCGTAGTGTCTGACAGTTCCATGCACAGAGGTAATTCAAAAGAGGAAATGACAGATTTATCAGCCTCTGAACTCAACAAGATCAGTGAGTGGATTTTGGTGATCTTTTATTCTTTATTTTTTGCATTCATTTAAGAAAAAGCCACAAAAAGTTCTTCACATGGAGATTTTGAAACACACTGAGATTTGGAGATAACAAGGGCTCCCCTGTGTCTGGCAGCAGATGTGCTGCGTCGCTTCTCGGAGAGCGGCGCGCCTCCCCATTTGCATGTAGGACACATAAGAACGCGTCCTGGGAGCCATCCTATGTGGCAGTGCCATTTACACAAACGGCACCATGGAGATGGAACCAGGCTCCAGCCAAGAAGGAATCAGAGGGAGGAACACTGAGATGCTAGGCCGGGAGGTGGTGAGCTTGGAGCCCCAGCTTACGTGAGAAGAACCACTAAATAACCTGCTGTCGTAACCAAAGTATGGGAGTATGCAAGCCCTGGGAATCTCTCTGCACATTTCTGTATCCCAAGGAAAAGACATAAGATGAACCTGCACCTTTTCAGTGGTCTAGAGCTGCAGGATGTTTCTGTGCATTTTCTCAAATACAGGAAACATCTTGTGGAAATCTGACAGCCCAACAGGTCAGACTGGTTCTGAATTTACACATGACACCTGTGAATTAATTTTAATCTCCATTCTGCCCCTCTCCCCACCCACCCATATGCCCCTCGCCCCAAAGTATAATAGAAGGACAGGGTTGGTCGTAAGGCATATTGGTTTCCCACCCTGTCTACAGCAGCACCATGAAGCACACCTGGATTCAATTCCTGCATCCTGTCACTGTAATGACAGCTTAAACATCTACCAAGTGAAGACTTAACTGGCAAACCCAGCCAGTTGCCTAGCTACCTGGCAGCACTGACTGTTCTAATAACCCCCCCCCTCCCCCCCCACTATTTACAGGTTCAAGGTGGACAACCAAGGGTGGGAGAGAGAGGGTGGGATAACTAGACATCAGGGAGGCATTAAGAGTCCACCTAGGGTATTATCTGAGGGATGTTCACCCCAAGCCTGCCTTTGTCCCTAAGGAAAACCTTGGCAATTCCGACCAATGATGACTTTCTTATTGTCAGTGCCCCCCCCCATATCCCCACCACAGCACCACCCATCCTTGGGTGAGATCCAGCTCATTAACTCAAATGTCAAAAATGACAATGTAGTGTTCCAATCCCTGCCTGAGGAATCTAGCAGGCTGACCTGACTCCTGCTTGTATTAATGTGCATGAAATGCAGCACCCTGGGCACAAAGGGGTTAAAAGGACCACTCCAGACCTCTCTCTTAATCCTGTGAATAGCAAAATCCGTTGTGATACTCACATTGGAACTGGTGTCACCCCAGTGCACACCAAAAAACACACCTGAGATGATGTTAACGTGTGACAGACACAGGGGGGCGCGGAAACGGCAGCAGCCACTTGCTGGATGACCGTTCTAGGTCAAGCGCATCTCTGGAGTGCCGGCTGCGCATTCTGCTGTTATGTCAGGGATGCTTTAGACGAGCCATCCCTAAGAAGTCATCTAAAGCATTATAAGACCTCTTTTTAAGATATCAGGTTAAGGAGGAGTGCTGATGTGCAGAAAGGTAATCAGACTCTGAATGGATCTACAACACCCAGTTCAATAAATAGTCACCAATCGGGCTTGAATAATTTACTCCATTTGGTGTGAATAAACTGACTGCAACATACACGGGCACACAATAGTAAATGTATAAATATCTGCTGTACTCAAACACACAATACATGCACTGCACCACAAAATACAGCACCTTTTTAATTATGGATGAGACACTCGTATGAAGCACAGGCACTGGCACGCCCAGAGGTACCTCTGTCTAAAATACCTTATTTTGAGGTGGCAAATCCCAAGCAACCATGCAACCTGACTGCCTTAAAGAGAGCGAGAGAGAGAGGTGCTTAGGAAGAAAATAGGAACAAGAAGAAAGGGTGAGGTAGGCAGAAATGGAGAGAGAGGAGAAGCGGAGATATACCCATGGAAAGAAAGTAAAAGCATACAGGAAAATGAAGATGGGACAGAGGCAGAGAATCGGAAAGGCGGGGGAGGAAGAGAGAAAAGGGGGAGAGTGAGTGAGGGTAAGACAATGAGAGAAAAGAGAAAAAACATGAAAAGGAGAGAAGAGTGTTGAGATTTCAGGGGCAGTATTCTGGTCTGCAAAAACAGTTGCTTACACCACATAAGAAAATGATCAATAATTCATTAGACCGCCATAGAAAAGGCATGAAACAACAGAATGAGTGTTCTTTCCTGGCAATTGCAGAATAAAAGGACTGAGCTCGTAGAGTATTAACAGTGTGTCCTTGGCTTTGCTTGAAATAATCATACAAAGACAGATGGATATTTTCACCGAGCTCCATGAATGCGGTGTCGAATCCGCAGCATTGGAGGCATTTTTACATTATACATGCTAGCATTTAATTTTCCTTCGGGGTCAGTGAAGTGACACACACACAAACACCCAGGAATGGCTATACATATTTCAAAATTCAAGCTTAAACACGAGGATTTAACATTCCTAACAGGGCCACTCCTATTCCCTCTCACTCCTGCAGGAAGCAACAGAGGGTCCTGTCTGAAACACCAGGACTTATGTGGGGAGGGGGAAATATGGGGTGTGCGGGTGACACTCAGCTCGCCCCCGATGCGCATGTGCACATTGGTCTAAATGTTTGAGTGCTGCAGTCCACAACCACCACTGTCACCAGCATCTCGACCCAGCAGGCACAACTACACGGCGCAATGTGGGTCGAATTGGTCTAGGTGCCCACACAACACGGCCCCCGCTTTTGCATGCTCCCGTGATCAACTTTGAGACCCGGCCTGCCCCAACATTGCATCATTACAACACAGTACCCAAGGACACCTGATGTATCTGTCATCGAGTTTAAGGGATGCTGAGAATAAATCAAAGCACGCAATTAGGTGACTTACCTGTTTGTTGTACTTGCTGGTGGTCTGACAGCTGTACTCGGAGCAATGGTCAGATCCAAGCGATATGTTATCTCCGGTTCCCACGAAGGTGTTTGCTGGGGGCAGGTCTTGCACAGCCTGGTGTTTTTTCCCAGCTGTGGGTGACTGAGGGTGCAGCTGGACTGTGGGCAAGGGAGAGCTGGACTTGTAGTGTCGAGCGAGGTCGGGACTCCCGGGACCGCCATTGACAGAACGGTAGCGACCCATCCCTGGGCTGTCTGACAGTTTCTCATTCACACCATCATAGCGTTGCCCATTTGGTTTGGATGCCTCCACAGTGACAATGCTGCTGTATAGGGGCTGCTTGGACTTCTTGTTCTTCCTGTCCTTTTTGGGTTTCTTGTTCTTGTCATGCTGTTGAGGAGTGAAAAAGTCCTCATGGTCCTTCTTTCCGGCCTCATAGCCATTCTTGCTCTTGGGCCGGCAGTACCGGGCCATGACAACAATGAGGATAATGAGGATTACCGTCATAATTCCCGATACCACACCTATCACAATGCTCAGTCTCTGTTTGCCTAAATCGTAATTTGGGTCTCCGGCAATGTCAACAGACAGGGGTGTGCCCAGGCTCTTGGCAACCTGGGCGTCCACAATGGTAGAATTAGACACTGTCTCATTAATGTACACATGCACCAAGGTGGTGGTACTCTGCGAGGGGAGGCCACTGTCATTCACTTGGACCACTAGACGGTGCAAACCATAGTGCTTCTGCTCCACCTTGCCCACTAGAGAAATGACCCCATTGGCAGGGTCAATCTCAAACAGTTTGAATGGATTCCCACCTACAATGCTGAAGTTCAGGTCAGCGTTGACGCCAGTGTCGGTGTCTGTGGCCAAGACCGTTCTCACCACGGTCCTGGAGTTACTAGTGGGTGGCAGCAGTGTATAAGAGTTGTTGTTGGGAAAGGTAACAGTGGGAGGATTGTCATTCTCATCCATGACAGACAATGACACTGTCGCCGTGGCAGAACGGGGTGGAATCCCGCCATCTACTGCTTTCACTCGAAACGTGTAGGTAGTCTTTTGCTCCCTGTCAAATGACACAGTGGAGAAGATTGTCCCAGTGTCATTTTCTATGGAAAATATGTCCTCCTCCTCTTCTATGTAAAGACTCATCTGTGCGTTTTCCCCTTTGTCCGCATCGCTTACAGTAACCATCCCTACAGGGCTGTTAGGTTGCAGGTTCTCCTTTACATAAAAGGTAAACACATCTTGCATAAACTTTGGCTCATTGTCATTTTTATCTGCCACCAGGACCACCACGGTGGCAGACCCCTGGAGGACTGGGAGGCCCTTATCCTTGGCGATGACTTTAAATTCATACCTTTCCGCCTGCTCCCTGTCCAAAACGGTGTTGACTCTGATGTCCCCGCTGTCGGAATCAATGGAAAATATTCCATTTACAGAGGGGTCCAGGGAATAAGAAATCTGGGCATTCTTCCCGCTGTCTGCATCAAGAGCTACTACGTTAGTCACTTTTTCACCCGGGGCGTTGTTTTCTGGAAAGGAAACTTCGACCACATTCTGGCTAAATATAGGGGGATTATCATTGGTGTCCCCCACCTTGACAATCAAGGAGTTATTGCTAGATAAACTAGGGCTTCCAGAGTCTACAGCCACAATGACAACATTGTACTCCTGTGTGGCCTCGTAGTCCAGAGGGGCTGAGGTGTGAAGGAGGTACTTTTTCCGGTTTTGCTCGCCCTCTGTCTCACTGGCTGGCTTCAGCTGGAAGGGCACATCCCCTACCACTGTGCACGTTACCACCCCATTCTCTCCCTGGTCTCGGTCTGACACCTGCACCAGCGCCACTGGGGTGTCCACCACCACATCCTCTGCCACGTTAGCTACCCCATCCTTTACGAATATCCTCCCGATCTTCCGGATGTCAATGATGGGCACGTTGTCATTTTCATCTTTGATGTTGAGCAACACCGTGGCCTTATCCGTCTTGGGGGGCTGCCCGCGGTCACGGGCCATGACTGTGAAGCGGAGCTGGCTGACCTCCTCGCGATCGATGCGGTGCAGCACACTGAGCCAGCCCGAGCCCTCATCCAGGCGTAGAAGCCGACGGACAGACTCGGTGGCCGCGCCAAAGACGTATTCGATCTGCCCGTTTACTCCAACATCAGAATCGGTGGCCTTTAGCTGCAGAATGGGGGCTCCAGGGGAGCTGTTCTCGGCCAGGTCAGCCTCATATATGCTCTTCTCAAAGCGGGGGCTGTTGTCATTGACATCCGTAATCATAACACGCAGGATGGCTTGGGAGGAACGAGGAGGGTCTCCCCCATCCCTGACCCGCAACGTCAGCTCATAGGAGTCCCGCTGCTCCCTATCTAAGGCCCCTTTAATAATCAGCTGTGGCTGCTTCTCCCCATCAGTTGTGTCAGCAACTTGGAGTTCAAAGACACTACTTCTGCCAGCTCCCTCAGTGTCAAATCTCCTCTTGCCTGAGTAACTCTCCCCAGCATCGACACGGCCCATGGCACTGGACCCCGGCCGCCTGACTGAGCCCTCCCCACTGTCCTGGAGCAGCTCATAGCGCTCTATTCCATTCCTTCCAAAATCTCTATCAGTAGCTGTGGGAAGTAAATACAGCGTACCTATCGGTCTGTTCTCCTCCACCGATAAAGTCAGCACAGGAGATGGGAAAGACGGGGTATTGTCATTTATGTCTAGAATGATCACTTTTCCTTCAAACAGGTCGACCCAGCTCTGTGCTGGCCCTATTACTGATACTTCGAAGTCTATGAAGCACTCGTTTTCATCAAATATCATTTGGCATTGTTGTAATTTCTCACGGTCTATTCGGCGCTCGTTAGTGCTCAGCTCTCCGGTTATATTGTCAATTTTGAAGTAATCGGATCCGGACTCGAGGGTAAAAGTCACCTCACCAGATCCAGCCACGATGCCGAGGTCGGCGGCTACGTTTCCGATCCGAACATCGGCAGGACCTTCTTCTGCTAAGCGATATCGAAGTACTTGCTTGGCAGCCGGCTGACTCAGCAGCCGCAAAATGAGCATACAGTAGCATAAATAGTCCACTGCACCAGTAGTCCTCATCGCTCCCCGCAGCTGATCTGCTTGTTATGTAGATTTGATTCGCGCGAAGTCGTGTTGAACCTGTGGGTTAGGAAAAAGAAAATAAACGAAATGTTCATTTTTGCCCCATCTCCTTTGTGTTTGAGCGAGTCTCCCGTTTAATATGCATGCGACATCGCTCCCCGGCCGCTCTTTCACCACTTCAGTGCAGTAAATTTCAAACAGGACATAAACCACAATTATCCCCCTTAGCACCACGACTCAGCTTCCCCCGTTTCACGGTAAAAAAAAAAAAAACACTAATAAATAAATTAAACAAAATGAAATCGGACAAAATCCGCATTCTGCACAGTGAACTAAAATAAATAGCTTTTTTAGTATAAGCCCTTTATTGTGGCTTATACATTTATCCGGCGAGATCGATTGTTTCATCCGCGTGTTGAATAATAATAATGATAACGATTATGGTAGTAATAACAATAATGAGATACTCAACCATTTAAATTACTGGGAATGATTAGCATACAATTTTTGATATCTTTGTCACAGTTTACTGTGCAGCGGTACGGAGATAAGGGTGTTTTACATTATATTGTCTGGTAAAGGAAACTCGTTTGAGATATTTCTCACTGCGGAATAACAGCAACAAAAAAACCCGGACTGTCTCTCAACTAATCGAAATACTGTACTTTACAAAAGGTCCGTCTTCTTACCTTGTGGAAGTGAATGGGCAGTAAACGATCTGTCCCGCCGTCTTTAACAAGAACTTAAGATTTCGCTGCCTCCAGTGACTTAATACATCGCGTTATATAGTTGCATCAACGGCGGAAAAGAAAAAAACCCGCAGAGCGATGCATAGACTGTATATGGTGAAGGGGGAATCAATGCAAAACGGAGGGAAAACTGTAATTCCGATTAAGCAGAGTATTCAGTAAATATCCCTGGGAAGATGCCGTGCTGATTCCCGCATTCTCCGAGCTCCACCTGCATTGACACGGCCGGCGTGCGCTCGCAGCTCGTTCGCTCGCAACCCGTATCTGCGGCACTCTGAGAGCGATTCACAAATGATATTGCAGTGCCTGCTCCACTCTCCACCCCCTCCGCTTGCTGTCCCAGCGCACGTAACCGCGGCTCAACTTGATCGCTCAGTTTAAAGGGTAGCCCACGAAGTGTGTGCTGGAAGATGGGCTGCTGCTGCTGCTGGTTCTGTTCCTTCTGCGTAATCGGCTGGTGGTCCTGGTTCTGTTCATTCTCCGTAATGGGCTGCTGGTGCTGAGTAGAAGGTCTTATTGCTTAATAAGAGCCAGATCTTTATCAAATGCGACTTAATGGCACATATGCGAAATGCCGTAGTGCCCGTTTTTATGGGGGACTGAAGTGATCACAGCATTTAAAATAAGGCTATTCTGCATGGACGAGAGGAGCTGATAACACTACCCAACCATTAAACGAATAACAGCACTATGGATGTTTTTTCTTTGTTTTTTTCTCTCTTTTTTTGGTCTGTTACGGCACTCATATATGCCACTGCGGTATCAGATCGCCGAAACTGTATTCACGGGGATTTCAGTAGGCTACTATCCATATCGGCAATATCGAGGCATGGGTCTCATCTGGAAGTTATTACAATGCACAGCTAAGCTGAAATGAAGCTCTGGGGCGACTAAATGTGCGATAAATGTCTACCAGGCTCTTGCTTATATATAAAGTACGCTGTACAATGGAAATAATTTGCTATGCGGCAAACGTAGCGGATGCTTCTTCATTCTTAGACGTAAATAGTCTTATTTGCCTGAAAGACTACCCTTCAAATATTGCTTTTCAGCAATATTTATTTTAAGCTCTCGGTCCGACATGACGTCCGGGTTTCATATTCATAGATTTGTATACAGTTTAGACGGTGGGTTTAAATTTAATGTCGCCGGAGATCTTTGTCTGCTATGCACAATGTATTTGATTTCAGGTGTTCATTTCTGGGCAAGGACTTTAATCCTTTACATACAAGTGAGGGAGCCGGGATCGTGGGACAGGGAGCGCGCTTTACCACTGCGCAACCTGGCCCCACTGCAAACGGAGCGACACGGAGGCACGCAGGAATCTGCAGAGTCTCCGTATGTCTGAGTCTCCCCCGCCCCCGTCTGACTGCACAAAGGACGGAACCCAGGAGGGATTCTTCCTCCGTGATAATGCTGATGCACACAATTTCAGACGCCGCGATATTTATTCGGCGCGTCGCCGTCACCTAACGACCACGAGACGGTGACCAGCTTTCACGCCGATGCATCATGACGTGAGAGCGCCGATATNNNNACATATATATAAACGCAAAAATAATTACCACACTAATGTTAGTTTGAATAAAGCGATTGCAAATGACTTAAGCGTAAATCCATGTGGGGCTTTGGATGTATTCAGAGTTTATCCTGCGTGGGAGGACATCCCCCTGTTCATTAAATGTGATAATGCCGTACACAGTTGGTTATCGTTTCAAATACCTTTACGACGGACAGGTCTGCTTTTGTGATTGAAGCAGGAGACTAAGCGTCTCGGCCATATATACATCTGCTCGTTGGCGCCCTCTGTCGGCAAATCCGTCGTAATTAATATTTTTGCGGACTTTAAGGTTGGAGAGGAGTGCTTTTTAACTTCTCAAGATTAACCCCACTTCACAGTGACCATTTATATTGGCTGTACCGACCAAATTATTAATTACAGTTGTGCTAAAGGCGAATTTTGTCATGTTAAAAAAGATTTCATGTTTATGCAGATTGCAGTGAAAATCCACTAGATGGTGTCCCTTGTTTTGCCATGATGAAATGAGGCTTTAAATGAACATCTGCCCTCGCAGCTACGGCTGACATGTGGTGTGGAGGCTGGGCAAGCTGTCGGTTCCCGTCGAAGTGTGTGCAGCTTTAAAGGAAATGCCAAATACAAGGTGCAGCTTCCAGGAGGGGTAACTGCAGTTGAACCTCTAGAAGGTTATTTTATCCCGTTGTCTAAAAGAGGCACCGGATTGCACTAATGGCTGAAAGTTGAAGTTGCTTACGAATGAAAAATGAGAGATGACATCATTCAGACATCACTACCATAGGACAAGCTGTTTTGGTTCAGGGAATTAAAACAGGAACCGTAAACTCCAGAAGAAAAGAAAAACATAAAAACATTTTTTTTAATTATGTTAAAATATTTCTATTTATCTACATTTCAGAGATACTTTGAGTTTAGACATATGGAATTCAAACAAAATTGGATGTTTTACTACCTTTAATTAAATTATGCTATATATAAATGCTGAATCTATCCTGTTGTATAGCCTGTATTAGATTGATTTGGCATTCTTTGCTTCTGTCAGTTGTTAATTTATGACACAGATGCTGTGGCTGTGTGCAGCTTGTGGAATTAATAGTTTCTACAGTCACTGTGGTATTTAGGGGTGGAGCACAAATTAGCCTTTCATTGAAGACATACTGGAATTTCATAATGGGAATTTCATCATAGGATTTCACTTGCTTTAATGGCATCACTGCCTTAAATCAAATTAGTCCACCCATCCATCTGCATATCTTGAACCGGGACGGGAAGGGGGAAGGGGGTGGTGAGATGGCTGGACCCTGTCTCATGAGACCAAGGCCCAAGGAGGGGGTACATCACAGTTACCAGCCCGCCAGGGCACAGTGTAGCGTTAAATCACAGTCAGGATGCCAGTCCATCACAGGGCACAAGGCGGGTGTACACCACAGACAGGATGCCAGTCCATCTAAGGGCACAAGGCGGGTGTACACCACAGACAGGATGCCAGTCCATCTAAGGGCACAAGGCGGGTGTACACCACAGACAGGATGCCAGTCCATCTAAGGGCACAAGGCGGGTGTACACCGCAGACAGGATTTTAGCCCATCTCAGAGCACAGCATGGAGGTATACCACAGACAGAATGCCAGCTCATCATGGGGCACAGGATGGGGGTACACCACAATCAGGATGCCAGTCCATCACAGGGTACAGACGTACAGGAACATGGTTACGCAGTAAAGGTAATTTGTAGATGTCAGTTAGCATAAGGGATTGTTTTGGAGTGCAGCAGTAAACTGAATTACAACATAGAAAGGAGACGCAAACTCCTCAAAGGCCAAAGTGCCCTACCCCCAAAACAGTTATATTAACTTCTAATTATCAGTTTATATAATAGGTTATACAAAAACATGGTCCATATGAAAGATCTAAACCATATGGCGTTGCTGGCTGGAGCAGATAAAACACAATCACTAACTACGAGGCACCCATCAGAAAGTGTAGAGTGCTGACACTCACACACAAAGACTCTGCTTTGAGGCTGTGTGGGGCAGCATGGCTGTGGGAGACACTGCACCAGTCTCACACTGCCCCCACCAACCTGAACCAGCAGTACCACCGAGCTGGTGGCATCGCCCCCACCCACCTGAGGTAGTGCGGGGGCAGATGCACATGACTGGAAACCAAAAGAAGAATATCGAAAAAGATACATTTATTTCTGTAGTGATGCTATGCATTATCCAGCATGATAAGAATGACTGGGCTGGAATCAGCGCAAAGTAATGAAAATTTCTTCTGCAATAAATACTAAGTTTAAGTAAAATTTGTTACATTGTATGCTGCACATTTGTCGTTTCCGACAAAATACCTCCATTTAAAATAATACAATTACTGGAAGTCAATCAACTGATCCATATAAGAACAATCATGTAAATTCTGTAACAAGATGACAGTCCATCAAGAAGAAGTGAAACGATTGTGAGCACGAGTGTGAGCACAAGCGTGAGCGTGAGCACGCGCATCCCATCCAGCCAAGCAGCAGATGCATCATTGGGAGCTTTCCGGAGCGGAGGTGAGGCACTGCTAGAGTGTAGGAGAGTGACAGATCCAAGGCATGCTGGGAAGCACTCTGTTCAGGGCTAGGCCCGAGTTTTTCATGGAGAATTTACCCTGCTACCTCTGCTGGAGGTGTCCTCATTAGCCCAGGGTGTATTAGTTTTAATTAGGGAGGCTGTCGGTGAAAACATGGCAATAATTCAGCAGGAGTTCAGTGAGGGTGAGAATGCTACACTTCCGTCCAATACATCAGTGATGCACATGTAAAAACTGATTCTTATGGCCCCTAAAAGGGCTTTAAACACCATGGCTTCTTTAGCAGTTTCGGCTTTGATGTTTGCATTATCCCTAATTGAATGGCTCTCTGCTTTCGCTAAGCGCTAACGCGCGGCTTACAGACTGGCATTTCTCACCGGAGCGCTAGCAGCTGCTGGAGAGAGGGTGTCAGACATATTCTTTTGGTGCCATACTTTCCTCCTTCTACCCCCTCCCCGCCGGCATTCTCCCTTCCTCTCTCTTCTCACGTTGCCTAAAATAGATAGAGTTGCTCATTACTTTTGCGCCCAGCTCACAGTCCGTGGGCTGGATTGACCGCCTCCATCAGCAATTCCAAGCAAGCTGAAGCATTCAAAGTCGCTATCGACTTAGCTGAGCTACGTCAAAGCAACCACCACTCCGTGTTTGTTGTGTGTGATGACGGCACTCACTGTGCCCACAGACTGATCCTGAGTATGACTCTTTGACTTGGGAGGGTGTGTTTGCCCCCCGAGCAGCCAAGCGGTGTGCACAGCTAGGGCCAGCCAGTTACGTGCTAGTGGTGTGTGACTCAGGCCAGCCTTCTGGGCCCCTGTTTCGCTGCGGTGAGCCCTGGGTTTTGTTGATGTGTGACGGGCAGTCATTGTTTGGCCCTGCAGGTTGGCAGCAGACGGAGCCAGACTCATACACATTGCTATCCCGCACTTCCTCTCTCACACATTCACACAGTTGCTTCTCCTGTCTGTCTAACTTTCCCAAGACCTTTTCACATTTGTTGTTGTTGTTGTTGTGAAATTATGTTTGATCCCTCCCCCATCTTCAGAAGGCTATTAAACAGGCAACGTATTCCAAGTCACATATCTGTTCATAGATCTGAACATCTGGGACTCTGTCTGATTTCTTTTCCTGATGCAGGATATGTGCTGGTTTCCACTCGAAAGCCAAGGCTGATCCTAGTGGAACAAAAACAGAAATTTAAAAGCACTGAACAATTAAATAGTTTCCCGTTAATTTATCTCTACAGTAGCCAGGAGATGGATTCCTGCAATGAAATTAAAAGCAGAGTGCAGGAATTATCAAGGGCTGCATGTCAGGTTTGCGAGACAGATATGATTGAATATCTGGGGATTGAGCCGGAGCTCGTTTCCAAATTATGCTTTTCTATTTGAGTCTTCCCCTCCAGAGCAGAGTTATTACCGGGTGAGGCCTCCAAGATGTTAGAAGTAAGTGTAAAATGGCACACTGTTCAGTAGGTATACACTTACTTTTTTAAAAGTCATTTCATTTAATTATGTCAACCAAATGACAGACACGTGGTGTGTACTTAATGTCGTAATGGTCAGACAATCCAAATATCACATGGGAGGAGTCCATTTATTTTTCACTATTTTGGATTCTAGGTTTAGATTACAGTCCACAGGAAGCCATTGTTACACAAGGGTTATCAATTTGTTTCATCTGTCAATCACGCTCCCAAAATGTATAATCCAAACTAGTCCAAACTAGTATGGCGATTTATGAAGAGCGTAACTTGTTGTGGTCTCACTGTTGGAATGTGTCTGACGTCATCACACACAGAGTCAGTAACGTTGGTTCAGCCCCCATCCACTCTGACCCCCGGCATAAATGAGCTGTATCTCTCTGTATGCCCCAGCTGCTATGATACAGCGGACACAATAGGCTGGTTTATTCCCCTGACACAGCCTTCCTTATGAGGGCTGAAGCGCATAATGGAAACAAATGACTGTCCCCTTCCTCTGAGCTGAAATCTGTGAGCCCGGCACAATCTGCCAGTGTTAACGGATGTCTGTTATTTGCATGCACCAAAGGACCCGGCGAAAGTCAGCCGGACATTAGAAGCCTTTTCACGGGGAAAAGAAATGATGTGAAAACAATCCCTCGACATTTCTGAAAATACATTGGCTATTTTCATGTGGGCTCAGCTCCTCATTGCCATTGGGTGTCTGGCCCTTTAATGTGCCAGCATGTGATCATTTGAACAGGCTTTGTTTGTCGCCGGTGCTCTCAATCTTCTAAACTGGTGCAAGAATATAAAAAAAGAATTAAAAGATAAGGTAGGTATTAAAAAAAACTAAATGTTAAATTATTTCACATGGTTTTGTTCTTGTGACCTTCAGCAGGCTTCAAATGTACTTTAAAAGTTTCATCACTTTGCGATGAAAAAAGTGTACATTATGCGCTCAAGCTATACGCCACACCCAGAATAATAGTTTACAAACCTGAGAGCCATGTTTTAGTCTGAAAATATACAGCACATTAAGTGATATCGATATCCAATCAGCGGCCCATAATGCTAGTCTCTTTCCATTCTCACACTGCATCTCAGGCATAAAAATTTCAGTGGCTCACAGTGAGTTTCCTGTCAGCTTTCGGAGGGGAAGGCAGCCCCAGCACCCAGAGAAATAGAGACGTTTCTGCTTGGGATCGCACAGCTGGTGCGGATCTTCAAAATGGCACTGCATCTCACCATGGGGACAGGTCCCCTGTCAAAATGTCTCACAGTGTGAAATACCGCTTCAACTTTTTTCCTGTCCCCAAACTGTCCTTCATCATTTTGAGAGGGCATTTTCTCCCCTTTCCGGGATGTGTCTACTCACAAGAGCTTCTCTGCTCTTTCTGGTTCTCCCTGCACTTGACACCACTCTCTGTCTTCGTGAGGCATCTGTCACTCGCAAAAGAGCCTGAGGTTTGATGACACAGCAGAGCAGGGCAGAGGGGGAGACTTGCCCCGGCCTGGGTACCGTGGTCCCACACCTCCCTTTGTGTTGGGGAAAGGTATTGAACTGTGGAGCTCTGCCACAAGCGAGGAGCCACCTGAAATGTATGCTGATGGGGGCTACACATCCCTTTTTTTCTAAAGGGTGATATTACGGAACATTTGACGCTGGCAGTGTAGATGTCTGAGAACATGCACTTTGATTTTTGCAAGGAGGCCTTAAACGTGGTTAGAGAAATTAGGTAAGCTCTTTGAACAGTATCTCTGAACCTCGTTGTGGCTTGTTGCCATGGAGATCAATAGAGGATGCTGATCATGGTCTTGTGAGACTGTGTCGGATTACCGCCGTGTATTGCACGAAGGGATGTTAGACCAGCCATTGTCAGAAAGATAACCCCTGCCCATGGGCCCGCCAAACTTTCATTAGGTCAAATTGCATGAAGAGCATAAAAAGTCATACAGTAATACCCAATGAGAGCACAGCTACCACAATCGAGACAGCTGGCCAAATCCACACACCATTCTGCCACACGTCAGAGATTCAAGGACATCTACATTTATGGTTACACTCAAAGCATTCTGCTGTTATATGAATAACATGGGAGCCTAGAGAAATATTGATATAAACTTTGAAAGAATTTGAAATAAGAACTATGTGTATCATTAGAGGATGCTTTCTGATTTTGTTTCTCTTCATACCTTGTTTTTTTCTATTGTACCAATAATACGATTATCATTTTTATTTCATAACTGGTTGTCTTGACATTTTGCAAAGGATGCATAATTTCTACATTTTCTGTGTACATGATATTAATTAGGTCTATGAGGTCTTTGGAAGATAGACAGTGCTCGAAAACACAAAGTGTGCACACTTTTGAACAGTCCATTGAAAGTTCCTCATTAATAAGTAAGCACTCTGTACTTGGCTTGGTCCTTTGTGTTTGTAGAACTTTGAATGAAACATCACGCTGTGCACCTATGTCATGCTTCACAAATCAAGGGTCACACCTAACAAATGACTGATCCTACACAACTGAGGTACACATAATAACAATGATGATGATTATAATTATATAATAACAACAACAACAACAACAATAATAATAATAATAACAATAACAATAATAATAATAATATAATTAGTTCGCTAATACTGGAGAAGAGAGCCTTCTGAGAACCTATTTATATAATTTTGTATTCAAAGGAAAGTTTGCATGATTTATTCATATACATTTATAAAGTAGCCATCTCCAGTTTTAGAAATTTTCAAAAAAACTGAAATTATAATCTTCTATGCATTAATGTAGATAGATAAAACAGTACTACTGATACCTTGACTAATTTCCAAATCAGCATGCCAGTACTAGGAAATAAGGTGTTTTGTGGGGATAATAACATATTTGAATTCATGCACTATTCATATTTTGTGTCATTACCATTTTTAAGGATGCAATAAACACGGGACACAATCTGCATCACAGTGGCCACACACTGTGTGCTTATGTACACAGAAGCAGCACGTCACTGAATATTCAACACTGTGGAAGAAAGGCAGCTGCGCTCATACTCAGCGCTTCATTTGAATTCTACGTGCTCGACTCCTGTGCTTTACACATCGGGATATGCTGATGACTTTGAACATCGGATTGGGAAAACAAAACTCAAAAACTCCAGCAGGGACCTGTAGTGAATGAATCACCAACTGTTCCTAACAAAATCTCTACTTTATTTTCCATTCCTAATTGAGTTAGTTTTAAATCATGCTAAATTAATTGAAATCTCCAGCACTATAAATTCCAATGAGTCTGGTATTAAGCATTCAGCTTATGCTCATTCAATGATGACAAAGGAGTTTGACAGAGAGTTGAGGGAGCTAAATAAGACTGAAGACTTAATTTCAATTGGATATTCACTTTTTTTTGACTAGACCAGATACTGCCAAGCCTTTTGGACATTAGCAGAAAGTCAATACTTTTTATCACAAATGAGATTTCAGTCTGAAATACTGAAGCTACTTTGAGAAGAAATTAGTTTGTTTTTCACCAGAACAAAGAAGTGTGTCAAAAGTTAGCTAAGCTTAGAAATCATGTATTGTCACATTTGAATGGCACAAAAGATTTAGGTAATCCATCAGTGGTTTTAATATTGATATATTTGCAGAACGCTTTGATATGAAAATAAATGCAAAACACCAGCAAAGAATATCATTTGTTATTATTATATGCATAGTATGAGGAAATTATTGCAATGTACAATAAGCTTCAAAATGTTTCAGAAAAACTTAAAACTCTTAAAACTTTTATAAATAAATATAATAGTGGTATGTCATACTCTTTCTTTTATTTAGACAATAATATTTGTTTCTTCTACTTCAAAGGCAAAACTGATCACTGTCATTACAATGAGCAAATGTTTTAGGACATTAAGTAGATTTTTGAAAAAAGTAACTGCAACCCACACGTGATATAACCTCATTATAGCCTATGCTTGTCTTTTACGCTGTTATGGAGCAGTTTTAAAAATGACAGTCTGCATTTACTTGTTAGGTTGAGGCTTGTGGAATGAAGGTCACTAGCCAATGGGATTGGTAGCTGAATGAACAATATGCACAATTACTGACTTTGCACTGTTATCACGTAGACTGTGATATTGTGAATAAATTTATAAATATTCAATAATAGAGAGGGGTAAATTGTACCATGACCTCCATAAACTCCCTTTTCCTTTTGTAAAAATGAAAACTGTGAAGATCATTGAGTTAGAGGTAGTTAAATGGATAGTGGGTATATACAATATTGTCACACTGGCATCACTTTATGCTGTAGTATGCAAAAGTTTCAGGCAGTCAAATAAATTGCATTTCAATGGTCTTCTTGTTGGTTTAAAACTATTGTGTCTTTCAAAGTGTGTCAGATTTTTTCAAAACCACTCCTAAAGTCACCCCAATATTTGCAGCAAAGAGCCAATACACCCATGTCTTTGTGGACCTGATCACTAGTTTACATGTTTGTGTAATCAAAGTGCTATAAAATAATTTCACAAATGAAGTTTATTAGTTAACTGAGCTGCTGGGGAAATTAAAGAACACATAGAATGGCTGAGGTGCCCCTGAGGAGTGGTTTGCGAACTGTAATGGTCTTCATCTAGCCATCCAACAGGGTATCAGAAACGTTTTGGAAAACAGAAGACATTCTTGTTAATTTTTGGTCTGTCTTACTATCCAGCTAAATATCTTTAAACAGTTTCTTTGTCTACCTAAGACTTTTTACCCAGTACTGGTGGTTACTGGTGGTTACATTGGATTATTATACAGACTCTGCCATATGAAGCTGAGATGATGATGCTGCACCACAAACAAGTCCTTGATCCCCCTGGAATTTGACTCTTTATCTCCCTCTGTATCTGCAGGTGGAAGGATGTCACCATGTCATTCCTGGGACTTTACCAAATGACATCAATGTGTCTTAGCTGGTGACTCAAAATAGCTACCCCGTTTCACCTGGACATCTTAGTGTTGCATATGTGGCACTGCATTGAGGGGGGGGGGGGGGGCCGGGTGGCTCTAATGCCCTTCCCGCTCTTACTACTTAAAAAACAGAGCCACCCCACTGTTCAGTCCCACTCCTGTTTCAGTACGGGAAGGCGAGATGGATGCCTTAGTTTCCTGCAATCAATGAGCATCCGTTTTGTCTAAGAGGCCAAGATTGGATGGCTACCCAGGCCATAAATAATTAGTTAGGAGCAGACGATGGCTCAGATCAAATCAGAAATGTGCACAGAGGATGACAGTAAAAAAAAATAGTGAAGCGGAATGGATTTGTTTTTCTGGTCCAGCAGTCTGATCAAGATGAATGTTCAGGAAGCGGTTCTGGCTTTTGACGACAAGATAGCCTAAACGGTTGGGTATAATCTGAATCGTAAATTGTAATGTTGTAAATTCAACACATAAAGTTGGGAATGCAGAGCTAATGTTAATATACCTGCACCAGTCATCGTGAATGCCAGTATATTATTAAAATGGCAGCCTCAGTCTCTGTGAATGATGTTTTATGATACCTTCATCAATCGTTGTTAATGATTTTTTTTTACAAATAATTTTCAACCAGTTTTTTGTGAAAGGCAGTCTAATTTTGAAATATTTGTACCACTCTTTGTAAATACCAGTTTATTATTAAAATATTTGTACCGGTTCATGTCAATAGCAACTTTATGTAAAATTACTTGCAGCAGTAAATTATAGTAATAATAGTAAATTAATTATAGCATGAAATACTGGTGAAATGCCTTATCCGTTATTGTAAATACCTGTTAAGTCCATTTTGGGATCAATTACATTTTTGGGAATCTGTAAAGTTGGTTCACTTTAGTATATTTGTTTAAGCTACTTTGAATAAAAGTTTTATTTCATGCAGGTGTCTCAGATAATGTAGAAATGTATTTTACAGAAGGAAATATGGGATGTATTATTGTCTAAATTGTTTTTAATTGTCTAAATTGTTTTGAACTCCATTAAGCGTTATACAATAAACCTCGGCTATTTTTTTCTTGCCTCTTTCCTAAGCCAAGGTTTTGTCTAATTCAAATAAAATCAGTGAACCTATCCCTCCTGCTTTGTTTCCTGACAGTTCTATCGCATTATCATTAGAGGTTATCCCTTTGTGGGTGATTTGGTGTCCACCCCATTTCAGCTGATGGTATTGATCAACAAAAGCATAATTAGTTGAATGAGGTTTGCAGTGCATTATGGGAGATTCTGAAATACAGTAGCCATTCCTGTAGATAAGTGCATCATGTATTAGAGACAAACTTTTCATAACCAATTGTCCTAAATATTAACTTAATTCTTGGATGTATATTGGTAAATACCAACGTATATCAAGAACACTGCAAGTGACATCATTAATTTGACCTTATCAATGCTTTGCATGCCTAGTTTTACATTCATGTTAATTTAGGAAATCTGAAGGGAGACGTTTATTAGAGAATATTGCCTGTGGGCTGTTAATGTAAACAAGCACATATGCAAATGGTGTTAATCACAGCTTTAAGTTACTAGATGAAACAGGCTCTATTTTATTTTCAAATGGTACCTAATGGATGTCAAAGAGAAAGCAATAAGAAAAGTAAAGAACGTTTAAAATCTTTGAAATTAAGTCAATACTTAAAAACATTAAGGGACATTCTTTATTTCTTTTAATGATGTGTTCAGGGTCGCATTGACTGATTTAATTGCTAAGGAGAAAATCCTTTTGAACCAGAGCAAGCTACAGAGTTTAACATTCTTTTCATGTATATGTTTGGATACATTGCAGGAGCAGATTGGGCACTTTTCTCTGGGGTGAAGCCCTACTGGGGCTTGAACTTGTATCTTTCTGAGGTTTTGCCATCGGCCATTATTCGGTGATGTATTAATATTTACTACATATTATTTGATTCACAGATCTATGTTTTGGTATCCCAGTCTATTCTGAGTGCAAAGAAAATGCTCCAGATTGACAAGCACTCTCTCTTTTGGATAAGGACAGCAGCTAAAAAATGAATCATAAACAGGGAATATGGTTTTCTGAGGTGATGTGAGACTAAAAGCAGACAGCCCAGAATTCTGGGAAGAACCACAGCCCGCCTGCATGCCAACCTTCACATGCCTGTGGATGCACTCAAGTTCCTTGTATCTCTAGGATTCAGCCATTACAAAATCTAGGCTCCCTAACCATTTTAACTTAAAGGAGCAATAAAAACTAAATTAATCATTTAATATTGATTTTAATCAATTCAGTTTTAGGCAATGAAACAAAACTGGAGGCACTGACTTCACTTAATTAATCAATAAAATGGTAACATAAAGTGTCTATTATTAGATTAAATGAAATGTCAAGTATCAAGAGATTCACAAAGTATCTCTACCACATTTCCATACCTCATGTTATTTATTCTAAAGCACATCTTATTCAATAGACACATTTCTCATTAACAGATGCATAGTAAATCCCAACACCGTCTTGCACATGAAAATGCTGACTGGTACAGAAATGTCCCTGACTGCAAGGGGATTCTGGGATTGTAGCTGTTATGATTTGTGAAGGCAGTGCCTGCTACACAAGACTGTAAATGTGCTTCTATAATTTATGACATGTTGAGAAAGCCACCTTTGTTTGGCGATAGAACCATCCAACGCAAAAAAGTTGGGCAAGTAGTTCCGGACTTTTGTTATTGTAGTTTTCCCTTTTCAAATGGGGGCTGGGGGGTGGGATGTGGGTATAACAGAAGAAGACAGGAAAACAGAGCTTCAGGTTCTGTTTCAGTGTTGATAAGATGGACGGAACAATTCAGCATATAGCACAGGTGATGGAACCAGGTCTGCTTCCCTTCTGTATAGGTCTGCTTCCTTCTGAGGTTGGAGAACAGAAAAGCACATACACAGTAAATATATACAACACTCGTACACACACACACACACACACGCATGTAGGGTAAACATATCCTTATGGGGACCGCTCATTCATTTCAATGGGAGAAATGCTAATGCTAACTATGACA
>JAABNY020000015.1:21163079-21175231 GCA_015164015.2 Brevimyrus niger
GGAACGGGAGCTTCGTGCCCTGGATGTGCATCCCACAAATCTCCATCAACTGCAAGATGCTATCCTATCAATATGGGGCAACATTTCTAAAGAATGCTTTCAGCACTTTGTTGAATCAATGTCACATAAAATTATGTCAGTTCTGAAGGCGAAAGGGGGTCAAACATCGTATTAGTATGGTGTTCCCAATAATTCTTTAGGTGAGTGTATGTATATATATATATTTATTTATTTAATTTATTTTATTATTTAATTGAGCTGTTGGCGATTTGCACATGCAAACTAGATATCAGTAACTTTTTAGAAAACAGAAGAAATTATTACTAGTTTTTATTGTGTTACCTTTAATTTGCATGTGTTCTAATGTTAAATGAAATTGTGTTTTTTGTTCCAAGCCAAAGTACACTTTCTACCCAGATAAACAGCTTTAAACATTTCTTCGGACTGCCAGTACAAAAAAAAGACTTTTGCACAGTACTCTGTGTGTGTGTGTGTGTGTGTGTGTGTGTGTGTGTGACTATGCACGGTGAGTAAGAAGGAGGCAGACTCCAAAGTGTGGGAGCAAATGGGTTCTTTTAATAGATCGTAGGCAAACAAGTCCAAGGGGTTAATCCAGGCGGGTGGTCGGGTCACAGGCAGAGGTCGGGTTCCGGATTGATCAGTCCTACGTGAAAGGATGAGACGTGGAGATGAGAGGGGGGAAGGACCAGGGTCAGCAGGACAGCGGGGCGGGATTAGGCAGGTAGGCAGGCGTGACACAGCAGGCAAGATGAACTGGGAAAACAGGAGACAGGAATAGTGCTTAGCAAGGCTCATTGAAACAATGGCAACAATACTTTGCGAGGATAGGCTGTCAAGCAGATTTTAAGTAGTAAGATGATCTGCCAGAGATCCACTGCAGGTGCTTGGCCCCGCCTGCGTGGGCTTAACAGTACCCACCCCCCTCCCCTTGATGTCCGCCTCCTGGATATGGACGTCCCCGTGGCCGTGGAGCAGGCTTTGAGGGATGGGAAGCGTGGAAATCGGTCATTAGGTCGGGGTCCAGGATGTCAGCTGCAGGCACCTAGGAACGTTCTTCTGGACCAAATCCCAATCGACCAGGTAGTAGGGGTGTCCAGCACGGCGGCGCGAGTCTAGGAGAGCCCAAACACGGAACACAGCAGAGCCATCCTGTATTGGGCTTGGAGGAGAGGTCGTAACAGCAGCAGGGGAATGCAGTGCGCTGTATTTCACGGGTTTTAAAAGGGAAGCATGAAAAGTTAGGCGGATTCGGTACACCCTTGGTAGGTGCAAGCGGAATGATGTTTGACCCACCCGCTTAGCAATACGGAATGATCCTATAAAGTGGGCCAACAATTTACGGCAAGATGGGAGGTTGAGGTTCCGAGTTGACAACCAGACCTGTTGCCCCACCCAATATGATGGGGCAGAGCGACGGTGTTTGTCAGCTTGCACCTTCTGTCTCGAAGAGTGGGCAGTTAGGGCCTGTCATGTCCGACGCCACACCTCCTGGGTACTGTGGAACCACTCATAGAAGTGAGGTACATCACTGGTGGATAAATCCCAGGGGAATATCTGCGGGTGATAGCTTAAGACGCACTGGAAAGGAGATAGGTCAGTAACTGGGTTCAAGCGAGTATTCAAGGCATATTCGGCCCATACTAGGTGGGTAGCCCATTCTGCTGGTTTGTCCTTACATAACAATCCCAATGCCTTGGACACTTCTTGATTAGTTCTTTCAGACAGTCCATTGGACTGGGGGCAATACACAGAGGACAGACTAAGAGAGACATTAAGCTTAGCGCAAAAGGCACGGAACACTTGTGAAGAAAATTTCGGCCCCTTATCAGACAGTATGTTTTTGGGGATGTATGAACCCACCTGAGGACTGCTGGTCGAAGGTTCGAGGGGACATACAGCCTACCCGGGGGACAGTCGACAGGTGGAATGGTACGGTCGTTAGCTGCCCGGAGAGTGTCCTCTAGAGACCATGAGATGGTGGAGGCAAAGCAGAATGGATTCAATATGGAGGCGGTTTGATCTCTTTCTGCTGGGAGGTCATACTGCCAGGAGAGGGCATCGGCCTTATCATCATTCGACCCTGGAAGGTAGGAGACTACAAAGTTAAACCATGCAAAAAAACATGGCCCAGCAGGCCTGATGGGGATTCAACCTTTTAACAGTCTGTAGATATTGGAAGTTCCTATGATCCAGCCAGTGTCTCCATTCCTCAAAAGCTAGTTTCATAACCAAAAGTTCCCGATCCCCCACATCATAGTTTTCTTCGGCTGGTGAGAGCTTTTTGGAAAAGTAGGCACAAGGGTGACGTCGTCTGGTGTCTGGGTCTCTTTGGATGAGAATACCCCCTACTCCAACATCGGATGCGTCCACCTTCACCTCGAATGGGTCCTCTGGACGTAGTTGACAAAGGATGGGCGGAGAGCAGAAGGCGTCTTTTAGTTTCAGGAAGGTGATCTCTGCCTCTGAGGTCCACTGCAGTCGAGTCCCCCTTCCCTGGGTAAGGGCGGTGAGCGGTACCTGGCTGTATTTCCTGATAAACCTGCGGTAAAAATTGGCAAAGCCTAGAAACAGTTGAGGTTCCTTGACGGTACGGGGTGGTAGCAACTCGCGAATGGCCGCAACCTTACGCTCATTCATCGCAATCTCCCCTGGTCGGATGACATACCCTAAGAGCTGTACCTGTTTCCGGTGGAACTCACATTTCTCCCCTTTCACAAAAAGGTGAAAGTTTTTGGAGCACTAGGCGTACATGGTGAACATGTTGTGAGAGGGAAGGAGAGTAGATAAGAATATCATCGATATATATTATTACAAATTGGTTAAGCATGTGTAGCACCTGTGTGGTGCCTACCTTCTAATAATGCCACACTAGTCCATAGGCCAGGCTCCAAGTACAGAATGGGAGGCAGTAAATAAAACAACACGGTTTGAAACTTTTTTAACTTGAGTTTAAACAAAATAAATATGCACAAGCTCTCACAGCTTATTCGCATACATAAATTGACAAATTGAGATAAACCAGTAATTGAAAATGGTTTGGGCTATTTAGCTAATTTCTTGTATTTTGGTGGGATTTAAATTCTTAATTTAGTTTTCTAGTTTTGTTATGTTAATACCCATGTTAACCAAGCAGATTTTAGTTATAGAATACAGACCGAGTATTATTAATCAATTTGACATTAAGTAATTCTCTTCTAATTAAATGAAAAGTTAAACGTTTAAAATAATTAGTTTTGCATAATATTTGACTGCATATGATGTAACTACTTAAAGGTTTAATTCTGTATCGATAATAATTTTGGCTTTTTAAATGCTTTCTTTCAGTTCGTCAACACCCAAAATTAAGCACAAAAAATGGAATTTACTATTTCTGACATTAAGCAATCAACGCTTAAACATAATACCCTCTTCTCAACACATTCGCACCTGGTCCAAACATGTAGAAACGTAATGAAAACAACAAATAGTTAATTTCCCACTCTTCTTTCCAAAGTTCAGTTAAATTAAATTATGAAAACTAAAATAAAACAAACCAGTCTTTCTCTTTTCGGGGGGAAAAAACATATTCAGATCCTGCTTAAAGAAGGGAAAAAAATAGTCATCCAAGCGTGTCAAAATCCATGTCTGTGTTAACCGTCCGTCTCCAAGTCGTTTTTCAGTTTTGGGAGGCTCGCCATCTTGTTTTTCGGTTCCACGTGTGAGAATTTTGCCCTCCAAAAGTGCACCCAACAGTTTCAGCAAGATAAAAAGCAAAAAAAAAACTTGACCTGTATACAACAGATATCCATGAATTCCACAAATACATCTGTTGCAGTAAGCAGTGAGTGGCCGAGCTGCATGGGTTCAGGGGGTCTTCTGCAGAGGTGGCAGGTAGAACAGCCGAACGAGTGCGTGCGTTATTATCCAGTGTAACCGACAGCCCTATAAAATCCTCGAAAGATGAGGAAGATCCCCGGGACATGAGTTCGTCCAGTATTTCCGGGTTTAATGCATGCCGGTAAAGGATCCGTAAACAATCCTCTGGCCATCTCAATCTAGCGACAATAGTTCTGAACTCCAGGAAAAATTCAGCCACGGCGGGTGATCAAAGATTTCCTTAAAGGCAGCTTTAAAATCCAGAGTAGAATCCAGGAGCCAACAGTTGTCGGACCACAACGCCGTTGCCCAATCGTGTGCCCTGCCTGTAAGCAACAAGATGACAAAGCGTACTTGTGCTGCTTCCTCAACAAAGTGGTCTAGGTGTTCTTTTATATAGAGACCGCAATGCATCAAAAATGCCTTACAGTGATCAGGGTTGCCATCTTATTTTTCTGGCATAGCCACTGGAACTGATGCGGAAGCTAGTGATGTGGAATCGGGCAGACTTACTTGGGCAGCTTGGCTCTCCTGGAGCTGCGAAACCAGTGTTGTAAGTTGATTCACTTGTTGCCGTAGATGTTGGCTCTCCGCGGGGTCCATTCTATGTAAGTGAAGTATTCTGTGGCGGTGAGTAAGAAGGAGGCAGACCCCAAAGTGTGGGAGCAAATGGGTTCTTTTAATAAATCATAAGCAAACAAATCCAGGGGGTTAATCCAGGTGGGTGGTTGGGTCACAGGCAGAGTTTGGGTTCCGGGTTTATCAGTCCTACACAAAAGGACGAGATGTGGAGACGAGAGGGGGGAAGGACCAGGGTCAGCAGGACAGGCAGGTAGGCAGCCGGGACACTGCAGGCAAGACAAACAGGAGACAGGAATAGTGCTTAGAAAGGCTCATTGAAACAATGGCAACAATACTTTGCGTGGATTCCATCATCCAGCAGTTTTGGTGCATTCTATTTGCCCTTAGAATTTATATTCTGAGTCGGATTCCAGTTTTGAAGCAGGAAGTCATGACATGCGCACTCCCATTTCTGGGAGAACCAAGAAATATCTCGGAGCAGCAAAGAGGATCCTGAGTTCAGAATCCAAGATGGCCACATCCTTTATCAACAGAAGGGAAAGTTGTAGTTTAAGCACTGCTTCTCATTTGTGGCTCATTAAATCAGTCGCACACACTATACCGTCCAACTTATCTGTGGGCGTGTTGCTACTGAGTTTTATACGTAAAGCATCACACGTAATGTATTATCAACTGATATTGCTAACAATATCAATTAACCGAGCTAGAATTGGATTTCATGATTAGTCGGATTATTTGTCAGATTTACGGTAGTTCAAGCTAATTGTAAGTGAGCAAAGATAAAGATCATTTAAACTGAGGTACCTTAAATTCGACAAGTTGTCTGGCTAAGCAAAAAATATTGCTTTTTCATATGGGTCTATGGTATTGCACTTCTGTGGCAGATGGAATGCATCCGACTCATCTTCACAATGTTCAATAAACATGTTAAGTGCATATATACAGTATTCCCTTTTTTCTTGAGTCTGTTTGCTCATGCAAAATGAAATGAGATTAATATAAATTAAAAATGAATGATGTTTAATCGTGATTAATCGAAATTAATCCACAGCAACCCTGTGATTAATCTTATTTTAAAAATGTATCATTTGACAGCAATAATATTATCCTCCTGAGACCCAAAGAAAAAAAGTGTCCTTCAATTTTAGGTTATTTGTCTTTGGAGGAAATAAGACATCTTACAATTTAGATTTTTTTTTCAGATTTATTTTTATTTTTAATTTCACAGCATGTCCTCTTTAGTGTACAACATGAATAAATGTGTTTCCTTACATCAGTGAAAAGATAGATGCAAAAACAAAATGTCCACTACAATGGACATAAATGAATAGGTGGGGTCTCAGGAGGTTACAGTATTTAATGTAAGTGAGAAGAAGAAGAAAGCAGGAATAATCTACAGATGATAATACGGTTCAACATTTCATAAAGGCACATGTCCAGGTTTTTGCTCTCTCCCAGCTTCCAGGTAGGAGACACTGTTTGTGGATCCCCGAGGAATGGATTGAGAAACACTGCTATATAGCATGAGAGCATTTTGCAAGAACAGATACCTTCTGTAGCTCAAACATTATTCCTTCAAAATGTTCCCCTCCTTATTTTAAGATGACCAATGGGCTCATGCATACAGCTTAGCCAATTCAAGAGTGGTTTTATGAACAGCAGGATGACATTTTCCACATCTCCCATGACTTCCACAATCAGTAGATGTAAACCTCATCCACCACCTATGGGCAGTTCTGCAGCATATGGTGCAAAGTAGCATTTGACCACCTTTATCCTTGAAAGAAACAAAGCACTTTTTTTCTTGAAAAATGGTCCAATATTCCACTACAGTTGGTTCAGGACTTGTTATTATAGCACTGCATGAACGATCTGAGCCGTTCTCAAGGCAAAGCATGACCCTGCTGCTTATTAAGGCCTTGATATTAATATACTGTTAGGAGGGCCCATTGTTTGGCCATGCTCGTATGTGTGTAGGTGAGTGTGTGTGGGAGAAAGTGTTCATTGTCAAGTCACTGCTTCTATTCCAGCTTCTCTGCTCTTTGTGTGCTTGATTAAAATTCAATTGATTAAGTGTCCTTTCACTAGACCCCTCCCTGCTCAATTCATTTTGGTCACGATCCACTGGACAAGTCACAGCTTAAAAGGCAGCAAAAAAATTGAATTTATATTATATATATTTTCCACATTTGTCTCTCTTTTTATGTGGCCAACTCTCAGTCATGCAAGACTTGATATTGCACAGGTCATGGCTCTCAGGTTTTAGTAATTTATCCAAAACTTGTACTTCACTTTATAAAGTAAATTCATTCCATACCCATAAGTTATAGTTTTACATCTGGATAAGTCACATTGCGTTGGGCTGAAATAAAACAAATGGTTTAATTACAACCTACAGTTCAGTAATAACACCTGCGCCAGAGTGTACAGCACAGAGTGTTCACCATGACAGCATAGTAGTCATAAGATATTCCTGGTCATGGCAAAAAGTAGGCTTTCTCTATTCATGCAAAGTACACAGTGTTCTGATAATTAGGGGGTAACCTTTTGATGCCCCTACTAACCTTATGCATATGATTTATGTGGTAACATGATTTGTTTGAGAGGTCCTGTTATAGCTGGGAGATAGGCTGCAGTCAAATTGTCCTTGGCTGGAAGCTTATGCAGGAATCATAGCCAAGCAATACACTGGTGGCACTTTTCAGCAGTGCATAGCCACAAGGCCTCCAGGGACCCGGAGCGGATCCCAGTCGAGGGCTCCCGCTGCATCTTTCACAACATATGGTGCATCGGGCTTGTGTTTTTTGGCTTCTGTCCTATCCTACTTTGTTGCTTCTGTTCCAGCCTTATGCCATATCATCTATTTTGATGAGATCCTATTTTAGTTTGAAGTTTTCTTTGTCGCAGTTAAGGGGCTACAGAGGGTGGGAATGTTTGAGGTTACATTACACCTGTAGCTTTACTGTCCTCATTAACACAACAGTGGCTGGGTAAATAGGTGACACAGAGAAATGTAATGAACTCCCATGAAAGGAGCACCCTTTGCGTAATGAATAATGTAGCGTAATATAAAGCTTGGCACGGAAGCCTGTCCATACCTAAGTCTAACGAAGGACTTCTAACTTTCACATGAAGAGCCACATTGTGTCTTCACAGACTCCTGGGTTACCTGTAAGGCTGAAAGGAGGACAATGATGACACAATGGTAATGGGGAGGGTGACTGATGATCAATAAAAACATTATATCTTGAGAACTTCACTTTAGATTCCTCAGTTTTATCTGGCCAAAATGTGCTGACAGGCATAAAGCTCTATTAAATAAAAAAAATAACAGGGAAGACTTTCATTTGTAACTCCTCCCCCTCTTTCCTTTCCCTGCTCATTTTATTTTCAATGGGAAATTCATGAATTTTTCACACTGTCATCTATTTCCTGTGTCTTGCAATGATTTGATGCCATATTAAATGAAATGTGTAAATGCACCAGACCCCATTGTGAGGGATTAGATGTTTCCACCACTATCTTGCAGACATATTTCCCAGTGTCAAAAACTGTCACACCAAGAGGGAGAAAAGGTAGCGGGCCAGGATGTCTGTGTCAGAGAGGAGGGGGAGGGGGGCCCCTAGTAGGATAATTTGACAGATATGTTTTGGTCAAAGACACCCACATTTTTTAATATTTGGGTGTCAAGGACTTGTTATGTCAGATAAAAAAATAGGTGCCAAGTATGGGGCTGGTGTGAACCCAAATAGCATTAGGTATAATGAACAATAGTTAACACTCAGACACTGTGTTCTACAGTGCAGCCAGACCACTCTTGCAAGAATGGTAGAATGACTGTAACACTGTCTCCTATGAAATTAGTACAATCACACTAACTGGAAAACTACATAATTTTTTTATTCAAATTGCGAGTCTGGTTTTTAATGAGCAACCAACCTGGATTTTTTTTTAATGGGAATTATATCCTTGTTTACACCAGGACTCTCACCTTTGTCCTTCATTACCTGCTTTGTTCTCCTCCGGCTGTATCACAATGTAAAGCTGTCAGATAAAATTAATATTAGAGTAATACCTGGGATCTCACATGTTCTATAATCCTATTTTCTTACTGCTGCAATGCATATTCGATGAATCCCTTAATAACATTTGATAAAACAGCATAAAGGCACAATAAGGTACAATAATTTGTGCTTAAAAACCCAATGCTGCTATTTTCTTGATTTTTGTTTTGAAGGGGAATATTTTTTCAAGTTTTCAGTATTTCCCTGGGGTGGAACACATACACATAGAGGTACTTAGAGGCCTCCTTCATGAAACTTGTTGTTGTTTTCTGTACAGTACTGCTTGTCTAAGCTAAGGCAGGCAATGAAACATAAATGACATTACAGTAATTTATAGGTTATTAAGCTGAGCCAGTGCTGTTTCTGTCTTATTCTTTATATCTATATAAGATATATTTATATATACCTTAGGTCAATGGCTTAAAAGTAAAGGCGAAAAAAATCTCAAGGAGACAACGATTTCCATACCACAGGTCGAGTCGACAAGTAGAGCATATTAATGCATGTAAAATTCCCTTTGAACAGTAACTGTCAGCACAAAATGGAGGAGTAATGGATTGACAGAGCAGAAGGAAGTGTGAATTTATTCACAAGTGCTGAGCATTTCCTTGACAATAAAAACCGGACTAACTAACATATGAAATGACTGAAGCATGTCATGGAAGATAATGCAACACACACAGCTTAGTGTTCAGCTCCGGCTGCCTCCGCAGTCCTCTGGTTTATGGATCTTCTCTGTGTTCTCTAAATCAGCCATTGTTAGACTGAATGCCCTTCTATTTGGATTACCTTAATTTGTTAACAAGTAATAAGAGGTAAAATAAACAGCAAAATCAGCATTCTTATTGAAAAAAAGAGCAGTTTCTAAGACTGACGTGGCATTTTATGAAGTGCAGTATATGGACATACCCAAGTTTGACTGAAGTAAAATTAGCTGGCAAAGGACAGAAAGAGCTGCCTGATTTTACATTGTAGTGTTTTGGTTTATGGTACTGTCACAGTGGATTTACTGCTTTCTCAATGGGGAAGGAAAAGGCTGGCTTGTGTAATACGGTTAGTACCCAGACAGGAGGACGGAGCAAGGGGCCAATGAGGAGATCACCTCAGGGCAGGAGGCTGAATGCAGAAGAGCCCTAATGACACTAAGGTGAGACCTGCCTTGATTGACACATTTAATAGGAGGACATTGCTCCACTAATGCCTCTTTGAGTGCTCCTACTATTATGGGGTTTTTTATTAACACCAGCTGGGGGGCAGGTCACTCACCCATTACTCTGGCCTCCTTGCCGCTGGTTTGCCTCACAGGAAGAGCAGTGGTGAGAGATGCTGGATGCTGTTTATGTCACACACTTGGGGCAGCAATCTGCGTTTTCAGCCTTTACTTATGGCGGCGCTGCTATTAAATGGTCGTAGGGAGAAGCAGCAATAGCAAGGTATTGCATTAGCATAAAGTCCACACTGAGAGAGCAATGGAAATGAGTAGTAATCCTACAAAAGCAGGTGTGTATTAGCAGAGGTTTAGGGTTAATCTCTAAAAATACTCTAAAACAGGATATAACAATGCATAATAGAAGTGGAATCTGGTTGACAAACAACACTGGGTGACGGGTGAGTTTGGGAATATGGATTTGAGCCTCGTTTTTGCAGATTCTCATTATCAAGGGTGAAGAGAAAATGAATGAACTTCATGAGCAAAATGGCGAAAACAAAATCGTCGTGTCAGACAAACAGAAAGTGCTCAAGATGGCTTCTTGGACCTTTCTTGGATTCAGGCTCGTTGGGAGAGAGAAAGGACACGTGAACTCAAAAGCTCAATTAAAAAGGATCAAGCAGGAGAAAATGAACAGAAAGCTGACTCATCCTGGCTAAATGGATGCTGCGCTTGCCCCCCTCTCACGATGAGTAAGACAGCGAATGGTATAGCATGTCCTGACAATGCACAGAAAAGTGTGTGGGGAATGAGGCGCTGTAGAGTTTCACTTCCACACTTCCTTAATCCATAATCATATCTTTCAAGCTTGCCATTTACTGCCTGTAGATAATAAGCATAAATCTTTGGTGTTTCGGTTGGCTGCACTGACACAAAGTACCAAGGCTGAAAGGCTGAGGTGAAATGTAAATCACCAAACACAATCTGAGATGAACCTGAGATTAAACCAGCTTTACAACGTCAGTCAGTTAAAGTCCTGCGCTGTCCACCTTCAGCCAGGCAGACCGCTGTGATCGCTGCATGTTAAACACACTTTATCCTATATCTTGCAATCTGCCTCGGCTCCCTTGGATGCATATATCCTAGCGACATCTCTGCACTTGGCATGTTGCAAATGGAAACTTTCAATCTGTATATTTATACTCGTAGTCTTTCTGGGTGCAGTGTTCAGACATCAGTAATATTTGTAATTTAAAACTATTTTCAGCCTTCACTACCATTAATTAGCTGTGGGGACAGGTAATCCTGGCAGACCCGTATAAGGTGACCATGAGCTTTATATGATGAAATTTCAGGAGCCCTGCCTGTGAGTACAACCCAAAGCCATCTATGAGGTGGACCTCAATGACTGCTGCCCCAGGGTCACTGGTTTTCAATGATGCGCCGCCCCTGGTCGCTGGTCTTCCCCACAGCTATAACAGTGTGCAATAAAACTCACCATCAGCAGGGAATTAGCGTGTCTTAATGGGCTTCTCATTTCATCAGCAGTGCTAACCCTACCCACATCTCACACAGGCGAGGCTGTGGGGGCTTTTAAATGTTACGCTGATGAGGTTATGGCAAATTAGCAAGTAGGATTTTTTTCATCGTCTTCATAATTGGGGGTTTTAGCAGTTTTTTGAGGGCATTTTGCTGCTGCGCCTTCGGGAACATGGGATTGCCTGTGCTTTGCCAGGATTTTTTGTTTTTAAATGCTGCTCTCATTACATGTATTTATTATATTATTCAAATATAGCACTTCAATCATTTTTTTACCCGATTGCAATGCCAACATATACTGTCCTTCTGCAGCTAATATGAACAGTCAAAGTTAGCACTGTGTTCCTGAATGACATGCTGTTTAATCTACACGCATTACAAGCCCTTTTAGGGCTCCCCCACTGAGGCAGGAGACCCAGGCAGCCAGTCACAAGCCAGCAATCCTCCACCTCACATGTAACCAGGCAACCATACAAGCTAAATGCATATAGCTGTACTCTTTTCCTCTCTGTTCTTTAGGTAAATGCAGGAACAAGAGCAAACAGTAAGCAGGTTCTTAGGAATTAGTCAGCTTATGGGAGGATCATATTGGCCTACAAAGGATTTAGTGCTAAATTTGGGATTATGGCCTTTGCTACTTAGCAAAAAAGATACTTCATATCTCCCATAAAAGTCTTTGCTCTCTGGGAAAACACTGAAGCTGCCCCCCATCAACGTGCAACCTTCTAGCACTGAGACTGTCAAGCAACCTCCTCCAATTGGCCATATCTGTAGAGATCCTGCTGAGCAGGGTCCCACACACCCCAGCAAATCCTGAAAAGTGGCAGCTTTTACTGGAACAGCAAGAGACATACACAGGCAGGCATACATATCTATCTATCTATCTATCTATCTATCTATCTATCTATCTATCTATCTATCTATCTATCTATCTATCTATC
>JAABNY020000015.1:21212960-21227965 GCA_015164015.2 Brevimyrus niger
CAATTGTGTATCATCAGCATAATAATGAAAATTAACACTGTAATTTCTAATAATGTTGGTAGCATAGTGGTAGCATATATGGATTGAACAGTAGTGGGCCCAACGCTGATCCCTGAGGGACACCATATCTAACTTTAGTGGTCTTGGATGACCACTACTGTAAACTCTTTGTTTACATGGACAAACTGGTAACGATCAGTTAAATAGGAATGAAACCATAGGAGTGCTGTCCAGTTAACAATCAACTGGCTATGCTGTATATACCAATAGACAAAATTCCTAGATAAAAAGATAAGTGCTAGATAACTTTAGCACAAGTAGTTGTCAATACTCCATTATACTGCACTCACCTCAAATTCAAAGATTTTAACTAACATTAGAAATAAACACTTAAGGATCTCCAATTCCAAGTAAATTGACCTGAACCATGGCATCTTTTACTTATTAGTATCATCCAAAGTTATATACAAGAGTCACAATTACTACTAAATGCAGTGATGTACACATCCTAATTTAGCAAGCACTCTAGAGCTACACAAATTCTTAAACATTTCTGAAATGCTAGTGAAATACCATAATGCTTATCAACCAAATATAGCAGAACATTAAACCAGACTAAAGCCTGTTGACACTGTTAAAAACTTTAACATCACTTGTTATAGTCCATCAAATAAGCTGGTTGGTGACACTGTCTTGTTGGACGGCTTGTTTGACCTGGTAAAGTACAGCCTGGCATGGGGTCTCGGGGTTCACCCCTTAAAACAAGAGGCAATGACGCATTCTTTGGGAGACCAGGCTGAGAAGTGATATGCTCTGAGACAGGAAGGTCTAGAGCTCAAATTGATAGGTCAAACTTGGCAACTCGTACAGCAGATACAGGACTAATTCCTGTATCCAATCGCTCTGGGTAAGGGAGTAAGTGCTTCCTGTTCATGAACAATCCAATGTCAGTGTTCACTAAATAAGTACAATTGAGAGTATCTCCACTCACAACAGTTCCCAATTTTGACCACATGACTCTCTCCCTTACAGATACATTAACCCCAGTAGGTACAGGCTTGAGGGGATGAGATCCATAATGATGATCATAATCCTGCTTAGCTTGAGCCTTAGTGGCACTATCTGTGAAATGGATAGCAGTGTCATTAGACTACTTAGGCAGGACAAAACATGTAGTACATTAATCACATAAAGTCTTGAGTTCTCCATGAAGTCCTGGCCACCGCATACAACGTTCGTCATTTCCCAGGTCAGATGTCTAAAGAACCTCACTTCCTGCTTCCCAATCTGACTTTTGTCCTCATTTAGTATTAGATCTATTTCTTTGATGCTTTGCTGAACTATAGCTAGATTCCTGTTATGTTCCTCCAGTGATAAACCCCATACAAGGATGTCATCTAAAATAACAACACATCCAGGTAGATCCCCCAGGATCCCCACTCCAGCTTGAAGACTTATGATCCTATGTTAATGCCCATTGGAAATCAGCAGTAGCAGATTCTCCCAAATGGAGTTATGAGGGCTGTGAGAGGCATACTCACCTCATCCAAAGGCACCTAGTGGAACCATCTCATTGCATCCATGGTGGAGAAGTACTTAAGGTGTGCACGGTAAATAGTTTAGTTCCATCTTTAAGCTTGATTCGATGTGGATTAGTGGCACCTTCATAAAGCCAACCTCATCTGCCTACTGTATAAGTTGTAGCTTTGCAGACACACTTTGGCTAAGAAGGTTATTCTTCAGATTGTATCCAGCAACAATAACTGTAATTTTATGATCTGCATTGTTGTGATGAATAGTGCCATAAAAACTACCTTCAACGTGCAGTCTGCCACCTGGTTAATTTAGCACTAATGAACATGGCTTAAATAAAGGTTTTTTTCAAAGTGTCATATGTGGTCTTACTAATTACAATCACATCAGCACCAATGTCTCTTTTGAAATTCACCTGGGAGCCACAAAAGTCTCTCTACCCAAGGACCACGGTTATTCAGCAGTGTCATTGATCTCCAATGAGTTAAGCTGGAAGTCATTATCTGTGACTTCATGCACTTTCTTTAGCTTCATGCACATCTTGAAAAAATGCCCCTTTGCCTGGCAGTAGTAAGATGTCCTACCACTGGCAAGGTGTCTGTGTTCTCCATGTGAGGAGCAACAACGTGAACATTCAATCCCCAATGTTATTTTCTGTTTAACAGACAAATTGGTAGCCTTAGTTTCTTATCTTTGTAACTCTGATGGTTTCCTTGGGTAGGCTTTTGGTAATGTACCTTGCCTGTTGAGTTGATTCCGATCTCTTTACCTATTAGCTCAGTCTGTTTTGCAATCTCAACAGCCCTGGGCATAGTAAGGTCCTCTTGAACAGCAATGAGACATAGTAGCTTTTTTAGCTCATGTTCAGACAGCCCTCTGAGGAATTGGTGTAGCAGATGATCATTCTTTCTGTATGGTCACAGTGTCTTGCAGTAGCATGGAGGTCCTGCTCGAACTCTTCTATTGACCTATCGCCCTCCCTGTCGAATATGCAGTTACGTTTTGGCATGTAATACTCCTCAAATTTCTGCACAACTGCATCATAGTACTATGACTGCTCCTCCTCAAATGCATCTTAACTTTCTTCCACCATTACATATAACAAAGAGTCCATCTGCCGTATCTCCAGCTCCAGGCATCATGATTCTGTAGGCTGTTAGGTGTTATGAGAACTCCGCTGGGTCTTTTAAACAGACTAGAGCACTGCTGCCACCATCTTTAAGTCATATTTATTTAAATTTAGTCAACTACCTTCAATTATATGTACTTGTGGTATATGTCATTAATCACCAAGGTTTGTGATTTAAAAAATCTTTTAACATTCCTCCTTATAATACAATGCCTTGCCTTGTCTTCTATCCTTTTGAAAAGCAAATTAAGCTTATACTTCCTATACTTTGTATTGAAAATGAATATGTTTATCACATGTTAAACCATTAAACACATATTAAAATATGGGTGATCCTCAAGAACTTGAATTTTTTAAAAAATATTACAATGAAATACAATACAGTATTCATTTTTGTGTAGTGTAATCTTTTGGTATTTTAAAATTATGTCATATGTTGCTCAGATTTGATGATTGTTTTTAAACTATTTTCCTGAAATATGTAGCCAAGAATGAAAGAACACAAAATTATATTTTTTCTTTATTCTGTCAGCTTTATTGAAGGTACCACACAATTTTCATACCCTGAGTGCAAACGTAAGATCAGCAGTCACCTTCTTTATCATCATCGTTACCCTGATCTGCTCATCCTTCCTGATCTAGCCCCCGCTACTCTTGGACTCCCCTAGTGTACTTAGGCCTTTTCTGTTCCTCATTACTTTGTAGGACTGATTTTCCAAGCTAACAGCTTCTCCTGCTCTGTGACCCAGACCATGATAACCTGTTTGCCGTTCCCGTATCTTTCTGTATTGGTTCGTAATAAATTCTATCTGCTCTGAATTTGCATTCCAGAGTCTCTATTTGTCACAAAAATAAACAGTCATTTGCATGATAAGATGCATAATTTTGCTTGTTTTTTTTGTTTTGTCTCCCATTCTTGTCCTGGATTTGATGACATGTTGTTTGTTACTGAAATCAATCATAATATTACAAAATCAATGTATTACCCCAGAGGTAAAATCGACATTTTAAACATTTTTAGGATGCATAATTTGAGCATGTCTTCAAACTCGTTCAAAAAATGTAAGAAAATTGTTATAGTAATGAGAATGACCCATATACTTCCCTTTGAGTTAATTGTGCATTAATGTAGGTTTTCAATATATAAATATTTAATATTAATGCTGGTGAGATTAATTATGATTAGTCACAGAAAACTTTGCGATTAATTATTTTTTTTTTACTGGTTCACAACCCTAATTTTAACTTGCATGCATATTTTGGCTAATATTACTAACCATATCTGGTCACTAAAATGCAAAACTAATTCCTGTTCTAGTGTCCTCCAATGCTTAAAACAGTTAAAGAAATATACATTTCTCATTATTTAAAATTTCACCTTTTAACCCATACATTTTATCACTTGGATATTTCTGCTTGTACTACTTATATAGCAATTCTGTACCAACACATTATCACATTAATAATAAACTGAGTCGTGGCTGACCCTTCAGGCTGAGCTCTTCTCTCAAAGTGATCTGTGGTGATTTCTTTTCAAAGGGTGCTGTTATGGTGCTTTGATAGATGTGTGTCTTAAGCTGTCATTATGTGTTATTATTGTAATTCACATGTGTTCACAACATTTTGATATTTTATGTATATATAAAATATCAAAATGCTGTGAACACATAAATTACAATAACGCATAATGAATGAAAATATTTTGCAGAAAAAAACACAACTTGGATCTTGTCAGTTCTTTTCTTCATTAATCATTTTGTATTCATTTGGGTTTAGAAATTGAAAATAAATCAACTGTTGTCTGGAACTGAAAACACTGGCTGCCAGGAAAATGGGAGAGTTGTCAAGTTTAAGTTGACATGTCTAAAATTTCAGTTGCATTAATAAAAACTATTGATTTTAATGTGCTCAGATTTTTTAGTATAGCTCACCTAAAGCAAATGGGTTAATTAAACTTAACAACAAGATTTGAAAAAAACGTAATTAATTTGTGTGTTACCAATTGAAGCAATTGTTTTGAGTTGGTCCCGGAGGTCCCCGTGCTACTCCCAGCTGGCCCGAAGTTCGCGGTTGCTGCGACGCCCCCTGCTGGCCCAGAGTTGGTGGTTGCTGCGCCACCCAAGACCCCTGCTGCAGCGCCACCTGAGGTCCCGGTCTGCCAGACTGACGCTCCACCCTCTATAGTGGAGACTGAGGAAGAACTGGAGTGGGATCCCTCGGGGATCTCCTTGACCTCTCCCATGATTTTCCCTGTGACTCCTCCTGTGCTTTCCCCAGTGACTTCCCTCTTGACTTCCCCAGTGACTCCTGCACCCTTTCCCCAGAGCAGCAAGTCCCGGCCAGATCCCCGCCACTCAGTGTCCTGAAAAAAGACGGGACACCTGCGCCAGGGTCGGGTCCCACCCCCCCGCCTGACCGCGATGCTTCGTAATGGAACGTGATCTAATTTCGACCATCCGCCTTTTATGCGACGTATTGCCTACGTACTTGTGCTGACATGGTACCTCACCAAGGGTGCAAAAGGTAAGTCACTACAGGATCAGAGTCAACTTTGGATGTGAGTCACACATGCACGAGTGTTGAAAAGCAAAAAAAAAAAACTAAAAAATTTAACTAATGTAAAAGAAAGCCAAAAAGCAAAGCAAAAAATGTGGTATAATTGGTAACAGTTCAGGTTTGGCAGATGGCCTAAAGTCCTTTTTTAATAGATTAATCATTAGTTTAACATGGTTGACTTAGGTCAGCATCGCATGCATGACTCAGATTCTGTGGTAACATCATGACAAAAGCAACTGTCCTACACCCCACCCCCACCCCATATCGGATTTAAATTTGTTGTATTTTTCAGCCCCACTAGGTTGTGCTATCTATTCATAACGTGCCCAAGTCATGCCTCAAAGCAAACCAAAAGCACCATCTATTGGGGTCAAAAAATATCGCAAATGGTTCATGGAACGTTTTTTTTTAACCATTACAAGCAACAAGCAAATGGGCATTTAGCTAGCTTTGAGGCTGATGTAAAAAAAAGTGGCTGCTCCACAACATTACTGACACAGTGTGGTGTTTTTACAAAAGTAGCTAACCCTGAAAGCTTCAGTTTACATTAATGACAAGCTATTAGCAAATTAGACAGTCAAACCATGAAACTTTCCCCCATTCTGAAGTTCCAACATCATGTACTGTGCTTAATGTTAACTTACCTTGCGTTATGTGCAGTAGTGGGAGATATTTTTTTTCTATCCTGACAAGGGGCTCTGTAAATGTTTTATGCAAATAATGTTTTGAAAAACTTGAACTGAGAAAGCAACTGTTTGCAGCAACGGGAGGTTAAGGGCCTTGCTCAAGGGACCAACGAAGATCTATCTGCTCTCAGTGGAATTTAAAAAAATCACCTGATTGCAGGCACACAAACTCCATGTCACGTGGCGGGAAGGACAGAAATGAAGGCAAACGTGGGGAAAATCAAAAGAGGCATTTTTAGGCCAAAACAGCAGGCAAGGGGTGAAAAACAGGGTAGGCAGGATCCAACTGTAACAGGGCAGACCAGGGAGCACATGCAGGCAGCTATATAACATAACAAAGACCAGACTGGGGAACTCAGGATGAGGAGGCACTGTATACACCTGATGAGGGAGCACACACGAGAGGCACCTGGGGTCATCCACACGAGGGCTGAAATGTGAGAGAGTTAAACAGGAAACAGGTGCTGTCGATAAGGAACATTGGTTAGTAGCACACATCAACCTATCACATTACAGAAACTAATGCAATTCCAACCAATCTCATGGTAGTCTTTTGAGAATGGACACCCTGTCTCCAACAAATGCACAGCAACACACCAGCAGTGAGAAACCAACAGCTTTGCAGCCAAGGGTATAGATTTAGCTACAAGTGATAGGGACATGTTCCTACCAATATCGTTGGAATACTGCCTGTGTTTAGGAGGGCAGACTGTCTGGCTTGATTTGGTCCCCACTAATGTTTAAACCAAGCTTAAGCTTTTGTTGGCAGACATACGTATGTGTCTGTCTGTCTGTGTGTGTGTGTGTGTAAGGATAAGCCTAAATGGGGAAGTATCCTAGCTGCAACAAAAATCTTTGATTTTCCTATGCGATGTGCATCACTCTATTTACAATGGCATTTAATTCAGTGCGGTAATCAGGAAAATGTTCATAGTTGTCAGAAAGTTCATAATTTTCTACAGATGTAGAAAAATTTGTTGGTACCTTTCCGCAAAAAAACAACTGTCTTGAAATAATTGGAAACTGACAAAAATTAAATGCCATCCTCCTTTGTTTACTCTACATTTAATACAAATCACACTTTGGTTTTGATTATTGATTCGTTGAATAAATTTATATAATTAAACAAATGAATATGGCACGGACTAAAAAAGATGGTACCCTTAATTTAATATATTGAGGCATAACCTTTTGCAGCGATCACTGCGAACAAGCGATCTTTGTACTTCACAGTGAGACGTCTGCATTTTCCAACAGGCAGTCTGGCCCACTCTTTCTGAGCAAACTGCACAAGCCGTGTCTGCCTTGAAGGGTGGTGTCTCAACACTGCAATTTTCAGATCTTTCCATAGATGTTTAATAGGACTAAAATCTTTAATTGATTCACTTTTCAGGAAGCATTGTTTCAATGAGCTGTAAGACAGAGGTGGGAAACCTTTTTCCTATCAAGGGCTATTTTATTTTATAACATCTTTCAAGAGCCTTATTAAATTACTGAACAATCCTCTCTAATGTCTTGGCTGGAACTGCTTCTCTGGTGAGGCAGCTGATGTCAGAAGAGAGTGATGATGACGCTTCTCACAACTGGTTTTCCAGGTTTTGGTCTGTCAGTGTGGAGCACAATTGAGTCTTAGCAAGAGTCAGTTCTGGAAATAACTAGTCACAGGAGTTTTTCCCAAACAGAGATTCAAATTTCAGAGCATGTCTCCTGAGTAAGGGAAAATCCTCAGGCTGTATACAGAGTTTATAGAACTGAAGCAGAGGGATGTTACTGTACCTAGCTTTGAGCCCATTGTTGCTTTGCAGCTCAATGATTTCATGTTGCATGTTTTCAGGTACATCAACTGGTTCCACATTAAATGGCATAGTAAATATGTCCAGTTCCTTTTGTTTACTATTTATGTCCTGAAACTTCTCACCAAATGCCTGAATGAGTTTGGCACACTCACCTGCATATTCAGATTCTTAGAAGGCTTTTCTTCTTGCAGAGTATGAAAATGCACAGTGTTACCCTTTTCCAACTGCTCTTGCCACAGCTTTAATTTTGCTTAAAATGATTTTACATTGAAAATCAGAGAGCTGAGAAGCTGGTTGGGACCTTGGAGCTTGACATTCAGCTCTGAGAGATACCTGGTAATGTCCACCATGAAGGCCAATTCACACAGCCACTTTCTATCACAGTGTCATCAATGACAGGCTTTCCCTTTATCTTCATGAATTCTTTTACTTCTTTCCTCAGTTTATAAAACTGTGTAAGCATATCTGGTTCCCCACCCCTGCTGTAAGGGTACCAACAAATTTGGCCACATCTGTATTAGCATCTCACATGTACCCTCTGACACCACCAAGGCAGAGACTGTACACAACCTTAAAAACCTTCCAAGTTTGTCTTCATCAAGTTCCCTGATGTTTCTTTTTGAGTGATTGGCCACTTCTGCTTCCTTTTAACTAATTTCTGTTGGAAATTTTAACATGCCCTTTTTGGTGTTGGTATCACTGTATACTTTGGTCGGTTCCCCAAAACTGAGACATATCTGGGCTTGTGCAACCTCTCTCCAACAGTCAATGACAAACACTGGGTTTTGCACAAGCCCCTTATGAGATCTCTCAGCAAGTATTCCAGGTAGAGCAAAGGCTCTCTTTCTGCATTCATACTAGTTAAGAATTTCCAGAAGAGCATCACTATCAACGGAAGTGAAGTCGTTTAGAGCCTTACTTAGAATATCTCGCTCATGGTGGATCACATACAGCAAAAAGTGTGCCCTCAGCTCACTACACACTCACTCAAACAGTGTCTTCTCGTGAAATGGTGGGGAAAGCTTGATTGGGAAGTATTTTCAATCTTGAAACCTTTTGAGAAAAATCTGGTAAACTGCCATCCTTTTTTCCACATTGAAATAATACCTAAGGAAAGGTACTTTCAAAGTCCCAAGGGTATAACATTCATAGTTTTCTGTCCAGAAGCTACTGTAGACAGCTCTGAGAACACCAACCCAGTAGCTGCTTCCTCTAAGTTGTCAGAAAGTAAACCTCTTATAGACAATGATGATTTCATAAGCTCAGGGTCAGAAACTGCATCTATAATGTCATTAAAGCTATTTGAGTAATGAATGACTAATATTTTTCTAAGCAAACAATTCTAACAATTTGAGGGAGCTCATCTGTCTCATAGATTAGTGTCTCGCTCAGAGAGTCAACATCAATCACTCGCTGTGCACCAAAAGTGATCTCAGGGTCAGAGTTATCTGTTGCTACAGTATCTGAAATGGTTTCTTCAATAGCATGCTCCATAGTGACAAACAGATAAATGGAATCAGTAATAACCCTGACATATGTGCTTGTTGGGTGTTCTGTGTTAACTGAGGACTGTGTGGTCTCAATTTGATCTGAAACAATGAAGACCTCTGGCAGGAAAGCCTGAGATCTGTCTGTCTCATACTGTTCCCCAGCTTTTTCCAGTGTAGACTCAGGTGTAAGTCCATCGCAAAATAATGATGACTCAGTTTCTGAGACAGAACTAGCTTGCTCATCAACAGATATTTCGTTCAGGGCTGGTTTTGTACAGTATGGGTTGCTATGCAGAACTGCAGCATGGGGAGTTTGACAATTATGTATCATTTCAATAAACATATCCATAGGGAGAGGATTTTGCTTAAAGTTCTAAATATCAAACTGAAAGTTAGATTTGTGACCTTTGCTAGATTCCCCAACTCGAAAAAAAATTAAGTATGTCATTAAAGTCAGCCTCTATGTTTATTCCAAATTTTGCTTTGCTCTGGCTTGTTTTGTGACTTTATCCTCAGTGTGATTCCATACGATTTGAATATTCATCATTGAGTGTCTTGGTCTATCCCGTTTTGTATGAGGTATGTGGTTCCTCCTCACCTTCGTTAAGTTTTTCCCCTTAACGTTTTGAAATGGCCGAGCTTCCATTTTGAGGAGGGTGTCTGACGCCTGCAAAAATCAAAGAGTGTGATCCTGTCTCCATGTGAGGGAAGGTAATTGACCAGTTCTGCAACCCCCATGATGACATCTTTGTCAATCTGTAAGAGGCGAAGGAACGAACATGTCAACTTATGTGCAAGGGCTAGCAATTCATAAATGTAAAGTCACAAAAATGACTCAAAAGAAATGAAATGGCTGAAAAGAAAAATATAATTATATTTAGTACTTAGATCCATGTTATAATTATGTAATGGCTTCAGGCAAATGCACCCAAAATAGTCAAGATGCAGTATTCTTCCGGTATATTTTTGTGTTCACACATAAATTTGACATATATTCTAGATATATACATACATAGATATATTCTAAACATAGATTATTTTGTCTGAGATAACAAATGATGTGATACACACGAGTCATTTGTGTTCTCTGAATGAATTACTTTTAACCATTTTTAAAAAACACAGTTCTTAAAATCCCTGTAGCTTTGAGAGCCGTTTATGGGGGACAACATCAAAGGCCTTCTGGAAATCTAAGTAGATCACATTGTAGGCCTTTTTGTGATCAATTTCACTTGCAGCTTCCTTAAAGAACTCAAGTAGATTCGTTAAACAGGATCTACCTCTCCTAAGTCCATGGTGGCTATCCCTCAGAATTTTATTAGCATGCAGGTAATCCACCATTTTCACTTGGACTATATGTTCCATTATTTTTCCAGTAATGCTAGTTAAACTGATTGGCCTATACTTTTCTGGATTACTTCTATCCCCTTTTTTGAATATGAGTGTTATTTTAGCATGCTTACAATCTGAAGGTACCACAGAACCATTTCTGGAATATAAAAAATAATATAACAATAAAAGTACTAATAGAAAACAAACACTGTGCCCTATGACAAAAAGTTTATTTTTGTATATTTTGTGTATAGATTTCAGTTTGCAGTTCATTCAATTTGATGTATTTTTCATGTGTTGAATCTGTTTATGGGGAATCCTAAGAGAATTTTAAGGAAAAATTATCCCAGTAAAACATTTAGCCATATCGCCCAGCCTTAGTCGTAAGGCCTAGTGGACATAATTTCCTAATATCACCATACTGTACGATCTTCACATGTATCACACCCATGTAAAGCACCACGGAGACACTACTGTATATAAAACTAAATTGAACTGAAATTGAATATTTAAGTCCTTCCTTTCTATTTGTATATCTATAGACATTCGTTATCTATGTTCAAAATAATGTAGCATGTGAAAACTACTTACTAAATACAATACTTTATTTATTATTTTAACAGATTATAGCACATAATTTATGGTTCATATTGCAAAAATTGCTTCACATACATTGAAGTACATGCATTTAAAAAAAAATTATATATATTTTTTTAAATTTTTTTTTCACTGTGTGTTTATTAGTTAATCCCAAGATGGGAATAGTATGGAAGAAAATTCACAATTCTATAGGCACAGAGGTTGTTCATCAATCCAAACATCTTGTAACCTCTTTTTCTGCTTGGGGGTGTGTGGCCTGGAGCATATAAGGCTGAGGTACTCCCTGGATGGGATACCAGACCCCAGAGGTTGTATCTCAGTCAATTCTTCACATTGTATTTAACGGTGTTTTTATCCTGTTCCCATAAAATGACAATAATGTCAGTTTTCTTCTGTTGTTTTGCCTCCTGGTCTTCCAGTTTTCATCAGATAAAAGATGGCTCATTGCACAAGGCACCCAATTGAGTGAGGGAGTTTGTCCCCTGATACTGACAGATTCCGTGGGCGACAGCAGTTGATATTCAGATCGTGGGATGTGCTGTTGGAACGGTTAAAGGATCTGTCATTGCAGGGTTGATAAACAAAAATATCCGCTTTCTGTAAGCTTAATACTGTTAGCATTAACCACAGCCGTATTTGGAGATGTTATCGGCCTTCTGCCATTGGATATCAGAGACAGGACAGGCGTTTTGTATTAATGGACTTGGGTTGTTTGTAAGTTATGACTGATTAAAGATAAAGAGATGAGTAGCTAAAGGGAGATATGGCTAAAATTGTGGGGCATTTAAAAAATGCATGCTGTGATTTTCTGTTTGTTTTTTTGTTTGGTGCATAGGTTTGAAATCTGACAGGGCATGATTGAATACTTTTAATATCTGCTAGGTACTACATTTATACTGAGACTGTAAGGGAAACAAGCAAAAAACTGAGAATAGTGAGTATGATGTTCAATGTTGTGAAAATACTGCAATAGCAGGATTGCAATATCACATTTCTCTGCATTCGAAAGAGCACTTTTACCTAAACTTATTCATTAATGCATTTAATGTAATGTAAATACAAAAGTAATTTTGCACTACAATAATAAATCTGCTCCCCTTTTATTCATTTTCCCTGCACTTCTGCATAACCGCTGCTTCTGGTCAACCAATCAGCAAAGTTTATCCCTATAAGCCCCACCCCAGTACTTCAGGAACCACTTTCCAGGAACTACACTCTGGCCAAGTTCCGGCCATGGAAAAGTGCCTTTTGTTTTTAGCATTTACTTACATTCAGCAGCTTTATGCTATAAACTATACTATATGCAAATAATAATACATCTTTTTTCTGGCTGCAGCCTTCTGAGTGCTGTTTGCTTAGCCCCACCTAGGGCTCTGTGAGCGCAGCTGGGCTCAGATGTTCATGTAGCATAGAGAAAGGTAGTGAGACCCATCCATTGCTCAGTCATGGCCAGCTGATGCAGCCCTACATCATCAAACGGGGCCAGACCTGGTGCTGACAAGCATGCTTTTGAGACAATGTGCTTTGAAGGTAAACTGGAACTGGTATGACGGATAATCGACAATGTTCTTTAAAGGAAAACTGAAACTCGTATGACGGATAATCGACAATGTGCTTTAAAGGTAAACTGGAACTGGTATGAAGGATAATCGACAATGTGCTTTAAAGGTAAACAGAAACTGGTATGACGGATAATCGACAATGTGCTTTAAAGGTAAACTGAAACTGGTATGATGGATAATCGACAATGTGCTTTAATGGTAAACTGAAACTGGTATGACGGATAATGGTCAATGTGCTTTAAAGGTAAACTGAAACTGGTATGACGGATAATCGACAATGTGCTTTAAAGGTAAACTGAAACTGGTATGACGGATAATCGACAATGTTCTTTAAAGGTAAACTGAAACTGGTATGATGGATAATCGACAATGTTCTTTAATGGTAAACTGAAACTGGTATGGCAGATAATCGACAATGTTCTTTAAAGGTAAACTGAAACTGGTATGGCGGATAATCGACAATGTGCTTTAAAGGTAAACTGAAACTGGTATGACGGATAATCGACAATGTTCTTTAATGGTAAACTGAAACTGGTATGACGGATAATCGACAATGTGCTTTAAAGGTAAACTGAAACTGGTATGGCGGATAATCGAATCATTCAAATATGTTAAATAAAAAGAAGTGGAGGAGTATTTCCTAGGGTTATCTAGTTTAAATAAGGAAAGAAAAATGTGTGAATGTTGGAAAGATTTTATTTCAAACAGAAGCAGTCACCAAAGATGCCATCATCAACTATATATCCATCAAACCCAGCAATGGTCTTTAGAACAAAAATGGGCCTTTTCTTATCCCGCTTTAAAAACTGCACCTCACAGTCTTCCAGGATAGCATCTCCTTGAGGGCCTCACTCTGTATTTGTGACGTTGGTCTTCCTGCAGGAGATTCCTGCACTCCTTCAGAAATGCAGAATAAGCCCAGAATTTGGATTCAACAGCTAATAAAAAAGAAAAAAAAACACTTGCAGTTGTAGGATGGTTTTCATGTAAATGGTGATTATTTGACTCAAACACTGTCGCCACATCATTTTTGCAAAGGCAGATTTTTTTCTCCTTTCAGTCAGAGCTCTCAGGAAATCGGCTCCTACACTTCATCTCATGGGCTTCTCTTAACTATCTGTGCACAAAAGGCATACAAGCTTTCAGTTATGAATGAATAAAGTATGAGACTTCTTTGAAACATTAAATATTAACATGGTAGCATGATGTGCCACAACTGGTATTGTGGTCTGAACTTGTAATCACAAGGCTGCAAATTACCATTTAATAATTATTATCCTTTTCTGGTTTTGTTCCCTCCCAGTTTTGTCTTGTGGTAATGATTCCTGACCTTAAATAAAAATCACGCACACAGAAACACACACATACACACATATTCAGGCATATGCACATATATATACTAATATACAGTAATTATAATCTTTATATGCTAATTTTAACAAATCATGCAAATACTTTCATTGTATTTTTAATGGCACCAGAGGTTGTGTGTGTGTGTGTGTGTGTGTGTGTGGGGGCATTATTTTATTGTTATGGGGAGCATTTTTTCCCACAAGGGGGAATTCAATACATTCTGTGACTATGATAAAAAAATGGTTTGTATTCTGTTTGGTTACATATGATTAAGGTTAGGGCTGGGTAGGGATTAAGGTTTTTATTGTTGAAATTAGGGTTTTTCCCATAAAACCGATTGATATGAGTACAGGTTTGTCTGGTCTGTGTGTGTGTGTGTGTGTGTGTGTGTGGTAATATATATTTATATATTAAATCCAAAGAATATCACTAGCACAGGTAGCCTTACTTGAGTGTTTTATCTACATTTTCTCCTCTTTTTCTTTGAGAAAAACATTTATTACACAAATGTCATTCCTTTGCAATGCCATCTGAGATGCTGAGCTGATTTGAATTAGCTTATTGACTTGAAAAGGCCATTAGCTGTGTCAGTGTGTATTTCCAGACATCAAAGTTAAACGGAAGAGACATTTGGCAGCACTGATTTTTCCGGCAGTTGGGAGGAGGAGTGTGCGTCAATCGCATCATTACAGATGGGCAGCAAAAGAGTTGTGAGCTTAGGCAAGAGGGGCAAAAGCAGGAATCGCTTCAGTAGCATTGGTAACGAGGAGGCCAGTGAGTCAGCGTCTGAGAAACATGCTGACTCACTGATTGAAGGATTAGCCACACCTTAATTCTGTCAATGCTTAATCCCATCCCATAACTAACCTCTATTAATTTTGTTGTTAAGGGTGATGATGATGATGATGATGATGATGATGATGATGATGATGATTTTGTTACTGACTGATCTGTATTAGTGATTTTGT
>JAABNY020000015.1:21230112-21240255 GCA_015164015.2 Brevimyrus niger
TTCCATTATGGCAATGACAGCTGTCAGTGAATAAGGAGTACTTCATCAAAATGCTGTACTCTATTCTAAGGCGACTGCTGTCCCTCTTAAGTTACGTGCATAATGAAGAAACTGCACAACACCCAATGGTCTGCGTAGAGCTACAAATACACACATGTATACACAAACAAGGGATAATGATGTATTATTATTATTGGGTTTTATTATTTTCTTTTTATTTTATTAATGTTTTTTAATAATTATTTCTCCTTTTTTTCCTATATATGGTGAAGTGTACCCTACGGCACATAACATCCTTTACCAAGCAATACACACTAACTGCATATGCCACTGCAGGGGTGGGAAATCCAATTCAGAAAGGGCCGTGTGTTTGCAGGTTTTTTTTGTTGCTGTATAACCGTTTGATCAGTTGCTCAAACTCAGTTATGACTATACTCTAAACATTAAACATAATGTTCAGCCAAAATTAGATTTCTATTTGATTTTCTTCTTAGGGGTCCGGCCCCCAAGGAGACTGTCTGGTAAAACTCTGGCCCTCTGACAAATATAGTTGATGACCCCTGTTATATGTGATCATAGAGCTAAATTATTCCTTATTAGGTATTAAATATTATTATATTTCTTAATTACACAGTGACTACACCCTAATTAGACTGCATTTTCCACCATCGCTGACAAATTTACATGGAACTACGCTTCTAACTACAGCTCCTACGTTTGTTCGAACTATGGTTTTGGGAAACACCTGCGTCATACTTTGCTAGTTTGAACGACGGAAGTTGCTAACATAGTTAGCAACGATGGTTTTGGGAAACGCACCCCAGGGCATTCCCAATCTAGGGCGTTCCCTTCCAGTGGGTTCCCATGCCGGGGTTTCCCATCCAGGATGTTTCCATCCTAGGTAACCCCATCCATGTTCTCATCCAGGGCATTTCCATCCAAGGAGTTTCCATCCTGGGCATCCCCCCACTGCCCCCCCCCCCCCAAACCCTGAACAGGATATGTGGGTGGAAGGATGACTGTTGGATGAGATATGAGATAAAAGGTTCATATTGGTCTGTTTATGAACTGATGGATGAAGTCTAAGACACAATCATAAAGCATAGCACACTGAAGTATGTGACTTTCATTTTAAGAACATAATACCATAAGAAATTTACAAACAATACAGTTATACCACTAAAGTCAGAAGGCTTAATTCTCTAATAGAGGGATGATGTTTCTAGGTCATTCTCCATTTCTGCAGAAATTAGAGTATTATTTTTTTCTCTTGACTTCATAGTAATACAATGTTCCACTGGGTGTGGTACATGACCGATGTAGCCTGTGCCATCCAGAAAGTTGCACATCCAGTACAGGCCTCCATACCCTGAGGGAAGACATTGCCAACGACGCCCTTCTGACGATAACTGAGATAAATATAATGACTGCATCCTTAAGACAGAGAAATCCTATGACATTCCTAAAGGCAGGTGAGATACTGAAGCAATACTGCTGAAGCAACTGCCATTCAGATCCAGCTGAAATGCTGCATTTCTGCCTCCTGCAGGAATGCATTATCCCACTATTGTGATTGTGCTTTAATATGCAGTGCCATCGGTTGGCAGAATGTGCGAATTTGGAAAACATTCTGAAAGGATACATTGTTGATAAATAATAAAAGACAATCATTTATCATAAATTGCTGTATTTCCAATTATATATAATGCTAATTATAATGCTGGTGATGCTTCCCGTTGAGCACTGGGGATTATGCCATTCTTAAGTGTATGTCTGCCAGAAAAGTAATGTAATTATTCGCAGAAATAATTGTGACAGAATGTCATCATGTCACCCAAAGTCAGCGCCTGAGCCCGCAGCATGATGACAGGTATGTGCGGCGAGAAAACGCTGACCTTCCCATAACAAAATATAGACACGCAATTATCTCCCCCTCAAGTGACGCCCAGCTCAAGAATAGCCCTTTCAGTTGAAAAGAAAAGAAAAATCCCAGCCAGCCAGCCTCTGGTACACAAGCGGGAAGCGAGCGGCAGAAGTGCCACACGTCTCTCGTGTCGGCTGCTGGAGGGAGAGCACTCCAGCACAGACAGCCTCCTCTCCTCATCCCGCATGCGGTGCAAGTTGCCAAACTGACAGCCCAACGTCGCTCCTATACCTGAGTGAATTAATGCTATCTGTCACAAGCAGTTACACAGCACTCCTTCCAGTAGGCCGGCAATGACGAGGGGCCCGGCGTCAGAGCGAAGCCATGCATCCCCGCAGATTAACATCAACCTCGAGGAAGCCTGCAGACTGCATCTGCAGCGGGTGTGAGCTGAGCACAGAAAATGCACACATAATCAAGGGGGGGGGGGGAAGCAAGCAGAGGCACCTGTGAGATTTCACACTGGGGTGGTCGGTGCAAAATATTGTAATCCATAAAGCTGTATATATATGGGTTAGTGTTAAGATGGCTTGACAGTACCAGGTGAAATTGTATTGTTAAAAGACAAAACACTGCATAGCTCAGCATAACAGTTGACGGCAATAACAACAAAACTGTTGCCTTTAAGCATCTGCTATATATTTGATAATCATGATAATCAAAATACTTGTATACATCATAAGCCTAACATTCAAGAACTTGAATACATACAGTTATGCAGAATTTTGAAACTTTTTTTTTTCCACTTTGTAGCATTTGTTTGTCTTTCCTATAATTCAAGTAAAGAATGGATATACAGTGTTAAGGAAGTTACTGGGAACGTTAAGTTCTCTGTGACTGTGACTCTTTCTGTTCAGCTGGTTGGTTGAAACAAAATCTTGGTCTGGATTTGTATTTTCTGGACCTGAACTTTCCACCTCTGTCTGTAACAGCTTACCTTTGTGAGTAACTTCCCCAACACTGTTGATATAGTAATTCATTATTCATAAACCCAGGTAAATTTCTCTCTCTCTCTCTCTCTCTCTCTCTCTCTCTCTCTCTCACACACACACACACACACACACACACACACACACACACACACACACACACTCCAACCATATTCTTTACTGTGCCTACATGCATATATTTACAGAATTTAGTTGTGACATTTTCTTAAATTGATTGCCATGATATGTTACAGATTTTACCTGTTTATATTGGGTATACTGCTGGCTGTTTTTCTGCTGTGTCAGCATAGATGACAATGATTTATCTGGGGAAATAGGTACTGCATTTATCTTAGTTTGTTTAGCGGGTATAACATTAGTAATGTCCCAATGTTAATGTTAATGTTAAAAAAGTTAATGCTGAAGACCAAATTGCCAGCTGCAGTCATTTTATTAAAAAGTAAGACACATACAATGTCGTTACATGTTATTATTTGATAAAGTACTTATAAAATTCTTAATTTTAAGATATTTAATATCTCCATTTCTCTTTTTGCCAGTGACATTTTCAGCAGTTCTGAATATACCAGTGCGGATACTCCTCAACTTTTAATTGTTGCACATGTGCAATGACAATACAGATATTCAATTCAATTCAAATATGGAAATAGACATTTCTTCAACCCTTTACATATAAATTTTTACACATGTCATATTTTGCATCCTCCCACAAAATTCAACATGGTCTATCCTCACCTCCTATCCTAGCCTGGCCTAGGCATTTGTTGCAAACAGACCAATAAAAAATTATACAATTAATATAATTCTGTAGTAAATGTCAGATATATTAAATACTGTAATAAGACCTAGGCCTAGTCTATGAAATTAATTCTTCACATTTGTTTAAGGCACTACACTAATTAGAATACATGTGTTCACAGCACAAGATATGCCAGAACTAGGAAGATGCAGCTGCCTGCCTTGCCTGGCTACGCTAATTTGAGCTGAACTTATTTCAGAAGCTTGGTGTAAGCTCTATCTTTAAATAATGTGTATGGTCGGGATTTGTTACGCAAGTTTGGATTTAGTGGAAGTTTGTCTCTATTCAGGCATCATTTAAATACAATTACAACATCTATGATCCATCTCAATAAACTATGGGTCTGCCTCTCGTCGTATTCGGTTTTATTTAAAGTCATAGAAAGATAAATGTATTTGCGACACTTGAGTATCAAACAAACTATAATTTATTCTGAAAAAAATGTAAAGGTCTATTTATTTGGGGGTGGGGGGCGGGGGAGTGGAGGCTGGTGAATAAAGCCGAATGAAATATGAAGGGGCAGAGACGCCCCCCTCAATATATATATTTTTTCTTTGTGTTTGCGTTTCAATTTTGCAGGTGACTGCCCACTGGTATTTGGTGCTACCCAAATCCAAAAGAACAGAACTTCTGTTTCTTGAAATTACTGGGTTTTTCCTTCAGTTCTACTCCAGGTTCAACTTTAACATCAAATGGAAAGAGATGGAAATATCTCTTGTAAGCCAATTAGCCATTCATCTTTTAAATGTAATTATTGTTGAGGGAATAAAACAAAGATAGAATCAGATAAATATCTCTAAATGTCTATGTAAGGCTAGATCTAGCTGAAGGCTTCCATATAAGAACTCTATTTCTCACAGATTTTGAAGACGGTATTTTGAGGATGATTTTCACTGCCCCCTATATGCTGATCACAGTCAGACCCACAGTAACCTTTTAAAGACCATATATAAATGTTTATACTTTTATATTTTAAAGTGTAATACATTATTTTTAATCATAGGTTGTTAAATTCTGCCACTGGATTTTCCTGGGCTCAAGGAATAACATTGTTGGTATTGTTATTTTGATATATGTTATGTTATTTTGTTTTTCATATTCAACATATCAAGAAAATCACAAAAAATGGTAAAAGAAGTATGTCTTATAGCATCCAGGCAGGCAATTAAAATCCATATAATCAATGCAAAGCAGTTTCATAGGTTAAAATGTAATGATCATATGAAGTTTGACAGACGTCATTGTTACTGTCAGACATGTTAATAATTCAGAGAAATGCTGCCTTACCTTCACTCAGGAGATAACTGAAGCGATGTTTCTGACATGGTGTTTCTGTTTCTTGTACAGCAGGGTAGTAAACAGTAGTTGATGGTTCAGGTAATTCACAATTTTAAAAAACAGCATTTTCATATTACAGATTTCTTGATCCATACTGTGGCAAAAACTCTCCAAACTTTTGAATCATTTGGTTAATAATGGAAACTAAAACGTTTAAAAAGCAGAACATCTTGTGAGTATATTGTGCTCCTTTCAAAACGATAATGCAGGCAAGACCATGTCTAACTGAAAGCAACCAGACGGAAGCCGTTTCACAGTTAGAATGCCAGCTTGTAAACAGAATTTAAAGTTTAATGATTGATTTAATGAGGTAACTAGTCCAGTAATTCCCAGAATCTCAAATAGGTCCCTCTGCCTTCAGCTCTGTGTGGTTCTCAGCCATTCACACTGGCCAGTCAATATTACATTTGATCCTGGTTGATCTCACGCGAAATTAAAATGTATTTTATCTTTAAAATGCATTATGTCTCTTACAGTAGATATATAAATGATCTTGCTATTACATGATAGTTTATGCAGTTATCAAAACATTTCATTATACCTACATTTATTGTTTTATTATTAATAGATAAACCATATTTTATGTGGGTTGGACGCAATGCAGTTTTATTAATTTTGTATAAATACATGCTGGAAATAGCAAATTCTTTGGCTTTACATTGATTTCTGATTTTTTTTAAACAATTCTTACATACAGTGGATATAACAATTCTGCACAATCTTTTTTTTTAAATTGCTGGTTTTTGTGAGGTAAAGCCAGAAATTAACTTAACTCATGTCAGATATTAGACAATAATACAAACAAACAACAACCATAATAATAATAATAATAATAACAATTAAACTTACAGCCTATTCACTAATAGGGTTGTAGCACTGTGGTGACCATAAACACATGCAAGCAGATGACTGAAAAGATGGACTTATTGAAGTGAATGGACAGGGGAATGGGGCAAGTGGCAGGGATCCATGAGGATACCCAGGCTTGGTGGGAAATGCCCTGGGTGTGCTTACCATTAGCAGCTAGTAGGTGCTCGCTGGACAATTCAACCAGCACCTCTTTGCTTAGCTGCTGCTTTTTGTGTTGGCCCATTCTCTCCTGCTTAATATCCTTGGCTTCATTAGTGACAGTCAGCCATGAATGGTTAAGGGTGGGGGGTGGTGCTGGCTGTTCACAACACTGATACTACATTTTGATAGATGGCTACCGTCCCTGGTGCTGCAACTCATACCGGACCACCTGTCAGGCAGCTAGAGCAACAACTGAGCAGGAGACCCAAGGGAGCTTGATAGCCCACTGGCTTGCTTCTCCATCATGGTATATTTTGTCTGTGCAGATGTTAAATTGACTAACAGTAGATACAGCATGGGGTGCTCCACAAGGTCCCGAGTCAAGAGTTCCCTGAGCTTAATGTTGGAAGCAGCAGTGTGGATAATGAGTACCAGAGGGGTGCAGTGGTGTGAAAACCCTTCAGGGAAGTTTCCTCAACCTGAAGGGTTTATAGGATCTTATCCAGTCAGCCCTTTTTTATGAGGTGTGAGAGCAGGGTTACCACTGTAGGGAAAAAGCATTGGTATATACTGTTGGTTGTACCCCTCCAACCCCAGAAAGGCATCTGTCTTATACTTGGAGGTTTTGATGAGTCACATCCGATATAGCAACATTTCTTGAGGCTTGTGAGGACCATGTCTTCCTAGAACCCATTATGGGTACCAAATGTAGTTTTTTCTTAGCTAGCAGGAGGTACTTACTACAAGCCCTTAGTAAGGTTGAGAACAGAAATGAACGGGGCCCATTCCATCAGTTTATCCACTCTGGGTTTAGGCATTCTGTGTGGACTGTATGAGACCTGAGACAGAGGAGGGGGAAGGGTGCATTTATGAGAGGAGTGTCTGTGAGAGCTGGCCTGTGAACTGCCATTCATTCAGTAGGGGTTGGAAAGTGTCCACTACGTGCGGCAGCATGACTATGTGAGCCCAGTCTCAGAGCCCAGTTGGCAGTTCCCCCCTGGGGTGAAAATCAGTTCAAGCCTAATGGAGTCCTGAATCATGGATGCCTGTGTGGCCAGCATTCTTACAATATATCCAGTTCCTACTGATACCACAAGGCAGACTTAAGTACCTGAGTGCATGTTTCCAAGGGTGCAGGTCATGGGGAACTAGCTGTCCAGGGAGTGTATGTCCAAAGTACATGATGTCTGCCTAGTACAGGATGATGGTGCTCTCAGAATCCGTTTAATGTCCTTCTTCTGAAGGCTCACCTTAGAGGGAGGTGGGGAACATTCTAACTCATTGTGCAAGGAGCACCCCAAGTCATGCCTTTGGTCATTCCATACGTATTCAGTCCTGAACCTGTGAGCGTCTCTTCATCAGACTGGTCCTTGCAACCATCGTGCTCCTAGGATTTTTTTTTGCTGCTGCAGAGCCAACCAATAGGAGCCAAGTGCACGGATAATGCAGTAGAGTTCGGCGAGGGTGTCCTGGCATGGTAAGGTTTGGTAGGGCTTGTTCCATTAGAGGTTACTAGATGCTCACTGATCGGTCCGGTGGTACCAACTGTCTATAATACTGGAGTCGAATTTTAACAGGGCCACCTGTCAGATGGTTGCAATGGCAAACTGAAATTTTCATCAGAGCCCACTTTTTCTTACTGTGTGAACAGGAACCCAGTTCTAGACACAAATTGGTTTCAGATGTTCGGATCAAATTAGACCTGATGTCTAATTTTGTATTATTAGATCATTGTTTAATCATTCATTGTTTGATCATGACCCAGATTTTAATAACATCATTTAATTAAGGGTAACTCGTTAATTTGGTTTTCATCATATGCTGATTTATTCTAAGATGTTTTTTTTTCTGCTTGTCTTCATTAGTTGTTGAAAAACAGTATATGATGAAATGCACTTTACTATGCAGTATGGCGAAAATATTGATACTTTAGTACTTGAGTGCTCACTGAAAACCCCGTTTTGCATTGCATTAGTTATTTACTGCAATGAAGTCACAGGCTGCATCTAAAATTTCATACTTACACATTGTGTATTGAATTTTGTTTGAAGCCTACTATTTGACTGTTAATGCAGTATGTAAAATATGTATAACAGTATATGAATATATATTTCACTTAACTTGCATATCTGGGGATAGTTTTCTACTGAAATTCTGAAATTTGTACAGAAATGGCACTTTCTCTGTCATGTAATGTTATCTGAGTACTGTTCACCTATTGTCTCCATACTTACTTAGGACCTGGACATACTCCTCACTTCACATGCCATAGTTCACCTACTACATAGCAAACAAATATGCAATTTAGGATGCATCCACAGTAAACACACAAATCACTATCATGACCTTAAAGGGGCAATGTTAGTGGCCCCAGCAGTTGATGTTCCGCTCACCACGGCTACTACGCAGACAGTCAGTGCACTGCCCCCTGCAGGGCATAGTACTGTTTTGCCTGCCTCACTTTTTCTAGTATCTGACATGCTGTGGCGCCCCCTTCTGGCCATGAGTTGGCGGTGCCTGCTGACGCTGCTACACACGCGGCCTTCCTGCCTGATGTCTCGCCCATCCTGTTTGCCCTGCCCGTCTTTTTAGAGCGCCCTGCCGCCCAAACCGCCTGCTGCTCTACCTGAGGTCCCGGCACCGCCTGCAGTCCCGCCCCAACCTGCAGCTCCGCCTAGGGCTCCTGCACTGGCCCCTCATCTGGCTGCGCCCGAGGCTCCTGCTGCAGCTCTGCCTGCACCTGCTGTGACCTGTGGCCCGCCTGCCTGCTGCTGCCTCTACGCCTGCGGCAGCCCCACCTGCTGCCACTGCTCTGCGCAAGGCAGCCCCAGCTCCAGCTTCACCTGGCTCTGCCTGCTGCTCTGCCTAAGCCTCCACCCGCTGCTGCTCCCGAGGTTCCTGCTGCGGCTCTGTCTTTGCCTGCAGCTGCACCCGGGGCTCCTGTGATGGCCCCACCTCCGCTCACACCTGAGGTCCCAGCTAAACTCGTGGTCCCTACTACGGCTTCACCCGAGGCCCTGGATCCTGCTCTGGCTCTAGCTGCGCCTGTTGTCCAGGCTTCGCCCTTGCCTGATACCTCGGCCCAGTCTCTGCCTGTCCCGGTCCCTGCTCCAGTCCCTCCAGCCCTGGTCTCAGTTCCTGAGGAAGTCTCAGACAGTCTGACCACCGCTCCTCCCTCCTTGGAGGAGGATGAGCTTGAGTGGGACCCCTTGGGAACCTCCCTAATGACTCCTCTGTGTCCCGGAAACGGAGAAGACATGGTCGCATGGGTCGGGTCGCCTGCGGTCCCCCAGGCTCCTGCTCAGCTATCACCTGCGCATCCCCTGCTGTTGCCCCATCGGCAGCCTGTGGTCCCGCTTCCGACACCTCAGCAGCAGCTTACGGATTCGCCCGCTCCGACTCATCGCTCGCCTGCCGGTCACCTCACTTCTGCTTGTTGGTGGACGGCGCCTCTGTCTGCTGTGGGTACACCCTCCCCTGCTGCGTTTTTCCCTCCCTCCTTGCCTTTGCCGTGGGCCCCTTCTTTTCCCTCCTTGCCTTCGCTGGTACCCCCTCCAGCTTCCTCCTCTGCCCCTCCGTTGGTCCCTCCAGCTTCCTCCGCTGCCCCATCATTGTCCCCTCCAGCTTGGTTGCACGTGGTTCCTCTGACTGCCGCCTTTCGCCCACTGGGATTCCCTCAGGTTCCCCTTGGTCCTCCTCCCTTTGCCTTTGTGCCTCCTGTCTTTGCTCCTCGTCCCGCTGTGTCTCCTCCATTCCCTCCCGGTCCCTTTTTCCCTCCAGTCTTTGCTCCTCATCCCTCAGTGTCTCTCATGTTCACTCCTCGCCCTGTTGTTCCTCTGTTTTCTGTTCCCTGTGTGTCTTCCTTCTTGGTTTGTCTGTTTGCGTTTACTGTCCTTGGTCAGATTCTGCCATGGTTTCTGCCCCTGTGCTTCTTCTGTGTTTCTGTTCCATTCCTGGTCCCTCATTGATGTTTTTGCTCTTGTTTTACAGGTACCATGTTCCCAGTCTTGTCTCCTTCGTTGCCTCTCTTGAGGCCCGGAGTAAGCGCCTTTGGGGGGGGGGGGGGGGGGTCTGTCCCACCCCCCCCCCCACGGCCCCTCCCTTGTGCCCCCCCCCCCCCG
>JAABNY020000015.1:21240355-21264780 GCA_015164015.2 Brevimyrus niger
TCTTTTTTTTGCCTCGTTCTCGCCCCCTTCTTCCCCTCGCCTCCCGGCCGGGGGGGGGGCGGGGGGGGTGGGGGGGGGGGGGGGGGGGGGGGGGTTCTGTCATGACTTGCTCGTCTGATCCTCCTGTGTGCCATGCCCCCCTCATTATGTCGTGTTACTTACCAATTGTAATCACCTGTTGTCTGTTATGTTCAGCCTGTCCTGTGTATTTACTCCGCGTCTGAGTTAGTTTCCCCAGATCCATCATTAATGGCTGTCGCCATCTGTCCTGTCTTTTCCTAAAGAAACCCAGTTACCAGCATTCTCGCCTACCTGCCTCGTCCTTCCCTGTTTCTTGCCTGCTCGTTCACTGCGAACGTTACAATCACATATGAGTTAAGAGCAATGGATATAAGAGGTGAAATCAATTCAGAAAATTGTTACCAAACCATGTTTTATATATACATTTAGCATTATTTAACATTTTTCTGATGTGTTCAAATTTAATTCCATGGAAAACTCTGCACAATTCATTTACAGCAAACATTGAGTTTATTAGCAGTTTACAGCAAATGATTCAGAGCAGCCCAAAAAGCTATATTTATATAATTTTAATTATACTCCAGTCTTGACATTACTTCTCATGTCTATGTCCCTTAGTGATTAATTTGTGGATATCAGCAGCCCCACTGTAACCTTGGGCTCTGTAGATAAGCAACCACCCTCTAGCCTGCCCTCCATGTCATTGGGACAAATCTGCTGACATGAAATCTAGCATACACTACTCATTCTTCACATTTGTTCATTATATTAGTTTTAATAACTCTGTGTTACACTGTATCATTCTTTCATTTGATTGGTCAAATGCACATCCCCATGTGTTTAAAGAAAGTGAAAAATAATTAAAAGGCTACAGGTCACAGCTCTTGCAGAGTTCATTATATTTCTTTAAGCTATAAAGCATATGGCTAATGGCCTTTTACTGGAGACAAAAAGCTCCAATGAACCTGAAACACAAGTAGGTTTGTGTGTATATGTATATATATAAAGTATATGTATATGTATAATACATACACAGTGGTACCTCGTTCTCGAACTCACTAGAACTCAAATTTTTTGAAAGTTGAACAAACCAGTTTCACCTAGCATTCCTTCAGAAGTCGAACCGTGAACGTTGACCTAATATAAATTGTATGCACCAGGAAATGAGTCATACTACAATGCAATTCTTACTTGAATGTCTTTTTCAGAGACTGGATGATTAACCAAATAAAACAGCACAACATTACAGTAACGAACAATAAATAAACCACTAAATTACGTGTACTATTAGAGCATTTATATGTCATTTATTCAAGCTTTATTTTACCAGGTAAATAACTGAAAACCAGTTGTCACTGCTTTACGTGATATTCGGGAGAAATAGCAGATTACACATCAGAACTGCCTGGAATACAAACGTCATGCGTGTAATTAAACTCTTCAGTCAATCAGGGCAAAGACGTATTGTCAGGGAGGTCCAGATTGTGCAGCCGGGTGAGAGATCGCAATGAATCTAACCGTAATGCATTGCGTCAGAATCAGAATGTGTTGCTTTAAGCCAGCGCTGTAAGCATGCCAAACGCACCCAATGACCGGACTGGGGAAACAAACTGAAACGCGGACTTAATACAGAGGACTAATGACAACGACCAGAAACAGCTGATCACATGGGGCATGGCACACGATCCGGGCAGGACAGGGGTAATGTTGGGATAAGATCTTTATCGTTTTGGAAGCCATTAAGATAAAAATGCTCTTCGTTTTACTCTGTTCATTTTGTGCTTAAATGCTAAAAAACAAACATATTTATGTGTAATTTTGGGGGCTGGGAACCAATTAATTGATTTTCCATAATTTATTATGGGAAAAATTTGATTTTTTCAACTTTTTAGAATTCAGTCCGGAGTCCGGAAAGGATTAAGTTCGAGAACTGAGGTACCACTGTATATATTCCAGGTAAACAAACATTATCTGCATTAATTATCTACTGTACTGGCAGTATTATAGTTTAATAATGATTTTGTTGTCCAAAAGATAAATCATATTGTCTACAGGGTAAGATAAACACATTGTCAGTATCTGTATTAATTTCAGTAGGCAGTAGGAACATCATAGCTCATATACTGGAGATAAGAACACAAACAGTATAGATTTCTAAAAGCAAAGTCATGTGCCAAACATGGTCTTCACCTTTGCATTGTGTATTTCACGACTGACGGATTTCGCCTTCTTTGTTATGAAACAACTCCAAAAACAAGAAATAAAGAGGGGCAGATCGATGACAGTGTGAGACATGGAGCATCACAGCTGCTGTGAGCGCACTGAGGGTTTGGGGTCGACTTCCCTGCTCTTTCTTTGCCACTAAATACAAATACCCATACATCACTGACAGTTAGGGTGACCGTCGAATGCTTTACTTAAACTGAAGGAATGCTGTTTTAAAAAATGTCAAGTATATTGGTGTAAACACAGTTCTGAGTCCCTATCACATTCTTCTTCATCTCTTCCCCTCCATCCTATCACTCTCTTTCTCTCCCTTCCATGCTTTCTCTCTCTTTCCCTCTCTTTCCCTCTCTCTCTCATAGGGGACTGAGCCACTTAATAGCCCCCCACCCAGCGGCAGTGCCTTGCTTACCACAGCCTAGTGCAGCCCTTCACTGCGTCTCTCCATGAGGGAGCTGCTTTCCAGCATCAGAGCAGAATTAATGACCACTAAATTGTCCACAACAGGGGAGAAGGGAGTGTGCCATTAAATAGATGATACGTAAAGACAAACTTCATTATTTAACTTCTGTAATGCAGCTACTCCTTCTACCAGTACTGCCACTAATACAAATACTACTTGTACTGTAGTACTACCATCCTTCCATACATTAATCCATGTTCTGTACCTGCTTGTCCTGTTCAGGGCTGTGGGGGTCTACAGTGCAAGTACTAATACTACTACTGAACTACTACTACTACTACTACTGAGCAGTGGTGGCTAAATGATTAGGGAAGCATACTTGTACGAGATTGTAGGCTTAAATCCCTGACTGGCAAAGCACCACTGAGGTATCCTGAGCAAGGTACTGCCCCAAGCACTGCTCCCTGGGTGCTGAATTAGCAGCCCCCTGCTAGGTTATACCATCACATATGGGTTCAACACAGAGGACACATTTCATTGTTGTGTGCTGTGGTGTGTCAACAAAGATCACTTAAAGATCACTTAATGATCTCTTAATTCTAAATAATAATAATTGTTGTGATTTAGTCATGTTCTCAATGTAATAAAACAAGGTTTTGATTTCCACATGGAGAGTGTGTGTCTATATATATATACTGTATATACACTCTCAAACTAATATATTGTTTTATTGCATTCTGCTTTCTACCAGATCACCCAGCATTGTTTACGATGTCAGTTTTTTGTTTTTTTGTTGTCACATTATATTTCACTGAATAAAGATGAAAGAGTGATTGATTCAGCATTAATAAATGAAATACTCCATAAGTCATTCCCAGATTTGTATTTATGGATTCACCATGAGAACAAAATTAGTCTCAATAGTGCCTTCCTTAATTCATTTTTACACCCAGTCTTTTAGAAGAAATCTATTTTAAAGGCCAGCAGGGGGTGTAGTTGTTAAAAATGTCACCAAAGTTCTGTTGAGGTGTATCCCAGGTATGGGGAAATACTTGCGAATTTCAATTCAGCATTAGTCACCAATTAGCCATAAATCTTATGCAAGTACAATTCTGACTTTTAGCCACAAACTAATGGCAATGTAAAGACATCAGTTCACCTGACTGTGTGTCTTTCAACACCCAAAGGGAAACAGACAAGCGAGGGGAGAACACGCAAACATGTGAGAGGAGAACATGCAAACACCTGAGAGGAGAACACGCAAACATGTGAGGGAAGAACACGCGAACCCGTGAGGGGAGAACACGCAAACTCACAAAAGAACACGCAACAGTGGATATGTGAGGCCACTGTGACACCTTATGTTGGGTAACATGTTTCAAGTATTTTCTAGAAATTAGCTTGAGAAATACTTGATAACTGCATACAGCTTTTATTTGCAACTTGCATCACTGCTGCTGATCAAAACAATGACACATAAATGTCTTGGACACCTCAGCTTCTATCATCTTAAAGTGACATCCAACAAACATACAAACAACTCTCAATAGGTTTACTGGGGAAAGCAAATATACCTGTGTTGCATTCCAAGACAAATAATTACCTAAAAGCTTAGGACATCAAACTGATTTTTCATGGTTGCATTGATAACAATAGATTTAAAACAATGAAATAAAAGAAAATTATAGCTATTGACTCCAAGCTCCAAGATGGCATTTAAAGAGGTATCATTTTATTATACTTCAGTTAACTGCTCATTTATGTCATCATTATGATAATAATTTAATAATGTGCTGATTGTTTCAGGTGAGGCTGAATTGTACATCATTCACATGGGTGTTTTTGGCTAGCTTGGCTGGATCACTGATCCCCCCTCCCATCCCACTTCTCACCTCATATATCTTCCCAGTTCAGCCTCACCGTGAGCTCCCAGAACAGAGTGCTCCCATTCAGAGCCACCGGGAACAACATCTATGCAGCTGGCAGTTCTCTCACTTTTCTGCCTCATCAAGGCCAGTAAAAAAGACACCCACGGCATCCCCGAGATCCGGCCGCTCAGTCAGGTGACAGATTCGGCCTTCACTGCATCTCCTCTCCGCAACAGAAGATTTGGGGACCGAGACAAGTTTCTGCTTCATTAATCTGCTTGGCTGACTCTACCACTGTGTGGGTGGTCCAGCTGCGGCAGGAGTCTGCCTGGCCTTCAAAGCAGGGGGGCCTCCAATCCTGTCCAGCACCCCCACACCTCCAGTCCTATCTTCCGCACAAAAAGAGCATGTGTGTACAGCTAAAGTCACCTTTTTTCCTGTCAGCCCTGCTGGTTTGGGTAGTCTTTATATATCAGTGTGCCAGTGGACTGTAGCATGCTCAGAGTAGCCTGCGGACCTTAGAATCGATTGGTCATGTTTAATTTAGTATAAAAATGAAAAAAGTATCACTGCAAATTGTCTCAATTAATAGTTAAAAAATAAATGTACAGGGTGAAAGCTATGTAAACGGAACTTCATAGCGAATGCCACCATTAGCTGGGAGTGATTGTGGTACAGAAATCTAATTGTTTGAGGCAGGGCACTGAGAGAAGCCAGATGTGGACAGTTGTGTCAGTCTGCTGAAAGATTGTTTCCTGTTAGTCTGTTAGAGGTCTTTCACGCAAGAATGTTCTATAAAATAGTCTTAGAGTAGTGAATGCATAGATGAGATTTTTATATAACCCACAGATAAATTTCCAATGGTGCAGTATATATTGAGAGAGAGTTTTGGGGCTAGCACTGAACCAGAGGAACTCATAACCTGATCACTGAGTATTCAGTGCGTTAATGGTTTATCATTACATGAAAAATTGACTTGGCAGTTAAAACCAAAACAGAAAGCACCCCTCTTATACAAATGAGATCTCCTTGAATTTTATGGTGATATACGGTGACAAAAGTAGAACTGAAGAAACAAAAGAATAGTAGCATCATCTCAGTAAGAGGAGGGAAGTTATTCATTATACAGGTATGTGTTATGTTACGATATTCTGTAAGATACTGTGTGAAAATATAGAAATTTGGAATCTTGGTGGGCTAGTAAGTGTCTAATGCAGGCTCAAGTTAGGACTAGAGAAAGGACTTGTTTAAATGTCTTTAGAAACTTGGAACCATAATGCACAGGACAGTGAAGTATATGTTTTTAGGAAGTGATTACTTTTGCATAGTGCATGTTGATTTTTTATTTGCCTTAAGATTTTTAGTTTGCAGTTAAAAAGAAATTTGGGGTTGTCCATTTTATAAATTATTACAGTACATGGAAGAAATATGTTGACCTAGCCAAAGATAGTAATATACTTTAATAGTATATTTGAAATTCTTTCTAATTTACTGGGACATGATTTGTGTGTTGATTTTTAGTCAGGTTGATTTAAGTACCGCGATACACAAAAAAGTAGTAATGCAAATTCATTAAAAACCTCCCCAAATGAAGCGGGTGCTGCGCTTCATGAGAAATTATTCAAATGAAGAGCTTAACTATTCAAGGAGAGGTTATCACAGTTCATGTCTAAACACTGAGGTACTAACAGATATGATTCCGCAACAAAAGGTCTAGAATGTAATCACAATTGAAGGCTGTCCTGTATTCTGCTCAATGGCACATATTAATTTTTGATCGACTTTAGAATTACGTAAGTGTATCCATGTGAATGTTAAATTCTTCATGTTATTAGTGGTGACAGCCAAAATCATGTATAAAAACAAGAGACTGAACTGTAAACACTAAACTGAAAAAACAACAACGGAGATCCCAAGCGTTTTAAAAGTATCAAGCTTATTTATTGCAATGCCCTTTTCGAGCCAATCACAATCATGCTCAGTTTCACCAGATCAGCCCCACCTACAACCATCATCATCACCTAGTTCTGACTGCCTGCAGTGCATATCCTATAATTTAGTTGTTTAGACCATCTGCTTTACCAGTTCAGTGTGAAATATTGAGTGCCTGCACAGTACTGATATCTATTCCTGTGATGTGTATAGTATGACCTGTACTTTCTGTTGTGTGGACCTACGACTCTAGCCTGTGTGTCCCTTTGGATTTGGTTACCTTGCCAATTGCCTTTCTGTTGCTTTCACCTGTGTTTTGTCTCTCCGACCCTGTTTCGGTTTGTTTAAAACTCATGCCTCTTCAGTTATGACTTTACCTGCTTTTAATCCACAATGTGTGTTTCATTAAAGCAGGCATCTCTCTTTCTGTAGGATTATTACATGAACTGAATTTATAGATCAACAGAGATCAGATTTATAACTTTCAGTAACATTGCCCCTGCAATGCATAAGTTACATGGAGAGGATTTAGGTACAGTAATGTTTTTCTCAGCACTAAACCCGGTTTCAGAAAGTCCCAATATATCGAGCTTTTAGTCAATATTTCATTTATTCACAAGAGTGGTATAGTTGTATGGGGTTTTTAAATCCATTTCATGCTGAAACCTGCAAAGAGTGGACTTTCGTATTTATTGGCTTATCATAAAATATACTACAATATAGCAGCCTTAATGTAGTGTTTTTACAGTGTTGGGAAACAAAGACTCAGTAGGATGAAGCTGATCAATGATTCTGTCAGATATCTGTTGAAAGACATTCTGTCATTCTGCCAGCTTCTGCTGCCCTTAAAGTCATGGGTTACAATTTGTATACTGCATAAAATTCTATATACAAGAAATGCCCCATCCCAAAAAGATGGGCACTATATTATCAGGATATCTCTGTGGGGTATTCTATACACATACACACACACACACAGTTTTTTGGTATGAATCAGACAGCAGTGGTACAATAATGTAAATCTGCTGTACAGCTGTATTACATGGGCTGATAGTTAACTGATCTCTAATACATAATTTGGATCTCATTCGATCTCCCAATTATTCTTTTCAAGACTCTGGTTTACTTTTAGCCTGAAACTTGCTGGTCTCCCCAGTCTATGTATGTAAGTCTACGATTGTTCTGTGATATGATCCTGTTGTTTGGATGACTCCTCCCCTTTATTGTATTTTTTGTGTACATTGCAGGGTGCTGAGTAGATGGGTGGTGCTTCCTTTAATTGGAGAGGGTATAAGAAGCATGGTTTGGCATGGGTGGATGTCTTTCGCTCATTCTCATGTCTGCTCCAATGGGGAGCACTCCAGAGGATCTGCCTTAAGACTTGCATCCTTCTGGGAAATCACCGTTTGCATTTGTCATGTTAATGATTATATGGTTGTTTATTTTTTGCCAGTGGGTCATCCACCTCCCCCTTATCTGCCTGTATCATGCCTCGACCTCGCACCAAAAAGCCCGGATCCTTCACAGTTATTAGATAATGCATTGTCACACACTGTTTAATAGTACAGTAACATAGCTAATGGGGTTCTGTACCTGTACTCAGCACACTGAATAAAGTTAGTTACAACAAAGTTTAATGTAATCTAATCTAACCCAGTCCAATCTGTCAGGATCAGTCGCTGTCCCACCTCTTTTGTTATGTTAGATCAGGGGTTGGGAATCTGTTCCATGGAGGGCCAGTGTGGGTGCAGGTTTTTGAGGTGACCTCAAACAGCCAATAATGATGCAATGGTTCTCAACCCCAGTCCTGGGGACCCACCGTTATTGGCTGATTCAGAGGCTATCCCAAAAACCTGCACCCACACCGGCCCTCCATGGATCAGGTTCCCCACCCCTGTGTTAGATGTTGCTGGTCTTTAACTCTTAGTGTGTTTCCCTGCTCCCTGTGCTGCTGCGTGGCTTAATGGTGAGTGGTGAGCCACCATCCTGACTTCCCTTTTACCATTGTGGGGTTTAGTCTGGCTAGGTTGTCATTATAGCCATGTTACAATTAGCCATTTATTTCTAATTTTACTTAGTTATTTCATTTAGTTTAATTAATTAATTGTTATGTCTCTGTGAGGTTCCTTATTTTTCCCGATCGTTGTAGGAAGCTCAGTCTTCGTTGTTTAAAATTCCTTTGGTATTTGAACCTTCTGCTCCTTGTTGTCTCAAGTTCTTATAGCCCTCACCTGACCCTTGTTAGTCCTTGTTATCAGTATATTTAAGTGGCTGCCTTTGTTCTATTCTTCAGTCTGTCATTGTAGTTGTTATTGTGTGTTTGTACCGGCGCTGGTTCTCCATGTTGCTGTTTGCTTCTTTAGTTACCTCCCTGTTAGTTTGTAGTTTCCAATGTACCCTTGGTTTTGTTGTTCCTGGTGTTGATCCCTGCCTTAGTTTTGACCCATCGTGGTCCCCTTTATTTTCTTGTTCCTTCTTTGTGTTCTTTTTGAGTTTGAGTCTTCTGTTTTTGGAACTGCTCCATGAATTGTTCCTCCTTTGTGATGCCCCACCGTAACTAATCTATTCTAAACATTGTTATTAAAATGAATACTGTAATAACACATACTTGTATATACCACTTAGCTGCAATGAAATATTTTCCTCATAACGTGATACATGTTTACAATTTTGTCCGAACATTGGACTCTGATAGCACCAATACATGTTTACAATGCTGTCTGAAGATGGGAACCTGATAGCACTGATACAGTACATATTCACTGCAGCAGAGTTTGATAAGTATGGCCCGATATGGGCAATGTTACAGTGGTGAAAGTAAGCTGTTTTTACTATGGCACGTATGTGTGCATCAAACGAGAGGGTTGGGTCAAAGGTGACACCAAGATTTTGGACTAGAGGAGATGGAGAGATGGTAGTGTGATCCAATTTAAGGGTTATTGAGATGTAAAGTGTGGATTTTGTCCCAAAGACAATTAGTTCACTCTTGTCGTCTTATTGATTTTATTATTGAGTTTTAAGAAATTTTGGCTCATCCATAATTTGACTTCAGATAGACAGGTTTCTATATGTGCAAGTGAAAGGGTGTGTATGGAGCTGGTCTGGCCTGGAGGTTGAATGTAGATGATGAAGAACAGTGGCCCCAGGACAGAGCCCTGGATAACGGCACGTGTGACAGCTGATATGTCTGATGTCTGACCTGATATGGTAATAAAATGTTTTCTGTCTGTGAGATAGGAGATAAACCAGTTAAGCGCTGCCCCACAAACTCCCAGATAGAGAGAGTCTCTGGATAAGAATGGCATGTGAGACAGTATCAAAGGCTGCTCTTAAAGCGAGCAAAAGAAGGAGGCTTATGACACCAGTATCAGCAGCAACTAGTAGATCATTTAAGATTCTAACTAGAGTGGTTTCTATGCTGTGGAATCAGCGAAAACCAGACTGAAGTGCTTCAAGGAGACTATTGTTTTGCAGGAACGAAAGGAGCTGAGAGTAAACTAAATGTTCTAGTGCTGTAGAAAAGGTTAGATGGGTCAAGGGCAGGGTTTTTAAGGGTGGGAGAGACGGCCGCTACTTTGAAAGTAGTGGGAACTTGACTGTGGGCTAGGGATAAATTGAACAGGGAGGCCAGGTGGGGAGCAAGCACCGAGAGACATTTCTTAGTTAGAGGTGTAGGAAGAGGATCTAGTGAGCAAGTGGCAGAATTAGCAGCAGAGATTATGTCATGAACTTTAGGCACAGTAACAGATGAAAAGTTAGTCAGACAGCTAGTTGGAGCAGGAACATGGGGGGGGGGTAGTAAGACTGGATTAGCATCTGAGTGGTATCTGTCCAGAAAATCATAGATAGCAGAAATTTTGGTATCAAAAAATTTAAGAAAGGCATTGCCGATTTCCGTAATGGAAGAAAAGTTATGGCCAGGGGGCTTGAATAATCTTCTGACAGTAAAAAACAGAATGTGAGAGTTATTATTATTGTTTATGACACCAGAATAGTAAACAGATTTAAGATTTTGTAAGGCATCCTTATAACAGGCCATATGTTCTTTGTATGCTTCAGCATGGACAAAAAGGTGAAGTCGCTGGCCTTTCTGTTTCATGCAACGAAGCTCAGGGGTATAACACACCAGGTTGGTTTTCAAGGGGGCAACAAGATCTAGTGAGTCAGATAGGATTGTGCTTAAAGTAGAGACAATATCATCAGGAAGGGATGCATTTTGTTGATAGAGCTATATAAATAACTTGGGACAGGATGGATGAGTCAACAGAGTTTGTGTTACGAAATAACATACACCGTTTATGAAGCTGCCGAGTAAATAGCAGGGGGAAAGAAAACCAAATGGTCTTGTGATCAGAGACCGGAAAAACAGAGGAGCGAAGGTTGGAAATAGACAAACCAGAGGAGCACAGCACGTCACGTATGTGGCCTTTACAGTGGGTAGGGAAAGACACATGCAGTGTAATGTTGTGGCAGTCGATGAGTGTAAGGAAATCATCTTGCAATCAAGTTGATCAACATGAATATTAACATCACTACGCAATGGTAGACATGAGGAGAAAGAGAGAGATATGATGAGGAATTCAGACAGTTCAGAGAGGAATATGGAGCTTCATTTTGGTGGACAGTAAACCAGCAGAACCATAACCATGATGTAGCCATGATAAGACTAAATTCTGTGATTCTGAAATTATAGTTATTATAGATAGGACGAGGTTTATAGATATAGCTAAAATTAGGGGGAGTGGATTGATTGAGTGCATAAACTGTGTAGAAGTATAACTCAGCATGACAAAGAACCTCACTGTTGTAGAACGGCTCTGGGCACATGGAAGATGTAATTCTGGTCCCTGTACAAGTCTTCGGGGGGGTCTAACATTTTCCCCTGAACGCTACTGTACTGGTATTGTTGTGTCTGCTCTGCTGCAAAGCACTGCAGTAATTATTTTATTCAAATTTATTTTTGGCCACCACCTCCAAAACTCTTCTTTTGAGATGCTGTTGTGTTGCTTCCTTTTCATATTGCTGCTCACATATCATGTTTTGAAACTACTCATTTATATATTTTGGACTAATATGTTGATGATCTTCACTTCATTAGCTGTATCTAACGCAAACTGTAGAGAGAGCACACTAAGCAGGAACTACCTACAGCACTCTCCTTAAGGTGCCTCTGCGGTGTCTTTAACTCCACTCCAAACATCTTTCTGTGGGGTTCCTGTAGAAGGACCTTGTTCCTACGAGTCTTACTGCTGTGGAATAGACTTTTGACTGCTACCAAGGAGAAATGTGCATGAAACTGGAACAGTCACTCACTTTTGCCGGAATCTAAGAAGGGCCATGGCAGAAGTTTTTTGTTAAAAATTGGATGATTGGTTATTTGTTAACTTTTCCTATGTGGTGAACTGAATATCAAGGAACAACAGAACTAATGTGGAGTGTAGCTTCCTACCTAAGAACAATTTGGAAGGAGATCTTCCTGTTGTGGGCTACTGAGCAATCCTGTAACTGAAAAGAACTAAAAACAATTTTGTCTCTATCGACTCTCCTGAACCTGTTTTAAGCAACGACTTCAATGCCCAGGAGCAGTTGTTAGATGATTAGTGCTATTTCTAAGCACAAGATGCTAGAACTAAAACTACTTGTAAAACAGCTTCCATTGTCCAACACCATCATCTCAGATAAATGGAATTAGCAAAAACATTTCCTCTGACATTCAATAATAGCTCACATCTTCTGATTTTGATAAACTTCAGAATGTTCAAAGGCACACTAGTGAACCCCACTTCTTTTGGACATTTTTTTTCTCAGAACTCGTAAGCTTGTAACATGGTCAACAGGCTTGGTAAAAATCAATGGGAGTAACTATACAGTCCTACTGTAAATAGGCATTAAGTTCAATCACATTTTGTGGACTGGTTGCAACTTTAATAGTATCCAGCTTGTATGCCACTGGATGGCACTCTATTGTATATCCCAGATATACCACTTCCCTCATTTGGAGTGTACACTTGCTTCTTTACAGTCTCGGCGTCAGGCTGCGAGAGAGAGAGAGAGAGAGAGAGACGGGGATCCAGAAATGACTTTATTGAAGAACAGCCCAAAGTAGCGACTGAGCCTGTAACAGCTCCGGGGTCGGAGCATGAGCAAGGAGGTCTCTCTCTGATGAGAGCCGAGGCTAACGAGGTTGGAATCGGAAGGCAAGAGTCGTAGTCTGTATCCCGGTGAATTGGTCGGCAGCCAGAAGGTCAGTCCCACGCAGTCACACAATGTTATGGGTTATGGAAGGGAAGGAGGACGGAGGATTCCAGGCTCAGCAGGCAGGTAAGTTAGGGATGGGAGCTGGACTGCGGAGGAAAGGTGTAACAGGTAAGGGTGCAACAAAAGGCAAGCAGGGCAGGCATGGGAAATGAGGAAGACAAGAGACAAGGAAATGCTCGGTGAGGCATCGATACATCTGCTCAATACATGGCGATTTGGTCAGGACTCTCCTTCTCTTTTAATGATGGTCTAATCTGGGTCGGAGGAGTTGCCCCTGTCCGGTCCCGCCCCGGTGGGCATGACACTTGGCCCATGGCTTTCCAAATGCTGCAATACGGCTTCCAGAACTGTCAGATGCTCACTTTCCGTAGTATGGGTAAGATATCATCAAGATACACTATCACATGTGGAATGCCTCTTAATATTCCCAGTTTCCTGGAGAGCAGCTGGACTTGAGGATACTCTAAAAGATATAAGTCTATAGGAACACACACCCTGGTGGGTATTCACAATAAAATACTGCCTGAAGATGTGATCCAGAACAATTTGCAGGTACACATGACTCATGTCAAGTTTTGAAAAGGTAAATGGACTGCATTTATATAGCACTTTTACACTATGCCTCACATTCACCAATGCATACTCACACTCATACACTTGTGGCGGAGGCTGCCATACAAGTTGCCAACCTTTACACCGGGAGCAATTTGGGGTTCAGTGTCTTGCTCAAAGACACTTCGATGGGGTCAGGAGGACCCAGGGCTCAAACCTGCAACCCTCTGGTTGCCGAACGGTAGCACCACCCTCAAGGTCTTCCCATGTACCATCTTGGTCAAAGATCCTTTATTTTACGAACTGGATACTGTTCTAAACTAACGGTGAATTTATAATGACTACAACTTCCCATTTTTATTCCATTGTCTTCCCGTTTAATCACTGGCCCAACTGGAGAAGCCCATTTTAAATGTGATTCCGGTTCAGTGATATGCTTTTTCAATACCCTGTCTCATTCTGCCTCAAGAAAAGTTCTGACAACATAAGAATCTGTCCTCAGTTTGCAGAATTTTGGCATCCCCTCTGGTTCACATTAATTACTGCTTTCACCCACTAAAAGTGCACCAACTTCATCTTTAAAAACATCCTCGTGGGGAGTGAGCATCTTATCTGATTTCGTATACTGGGAAGCTACCATCTTATGTATAGGATGACCATGCATAGCCAGTTCCTTGATCCAATACCATCTGACCCATTTTGGACCTTAACTAGATAGAATTACAACAGGTACGTCCTGATTGAGCCAAGTTCCCATGTTGTTGGGTCAACAAGGGAGGGGCTTTCATTTCACTTCTTTAACTAATCAGTTTTCATTATATGACATCACCACATTTATATAACACAGTGCAATAAAGTGACAAGGTGCACAGATTTGAAAAGGACCTATTTTGTTGTGTATGGCTTTCGTTAAGGGATATGCCATAGATAGATAATGTAGGAACATGCTTCCCTACAAAGGCTGTATGGGGCCATATAGGTGCATGTCTTTATGTCATGATGATAATAACAATAATAATACTAAGAAGAAAAAGAATAAGGCTTAAATTGGCAACATTCCAGTAACAAATACAGCAGCTTAACCTGCTGAGCCACACACCACTTCCAGCTCAATGGGCGGAAGCATTGAGTTTGAAAATGAGAAAAACAACGAACCAATGTGTTGAAAGCATATAATGAACACTGGGACTGGTTAAAGATCTGAAACACAAGCCCCTCCCTTGTTGATCCAGGGACATGTGAAACTTGGCAAAATCAGCATAACCCATTATAATAGGTAACATTTTACTTTAGTTCTTGTTCACTCTCGCTATTTCATTAATGTTGTAATAAATGAGCTCCTGTAGCATTAAATTCATTGTTTCTGTCTTTCCATTCCATTTCAACCGTGAACCTTTATCAACATGGCTTGCTTTCTTGATATACCCCCTTTCCCCAGAGTTATGGCATACAGTACGTAATTCACAAACCTGCACTGAGACGCTGCACGTAAACATTTACGCCCCCAGCAGAGTTGACCCCGAGAGCTGGATGACTTGTCTTCTACCACTTTGTGCTCTTACCATGAAGATGACCCAGTGTTTTCCATGCAAATCTTTAACATCTTTAGTAGTGGTCTCTGTTGCAAGTACAGTTGTTACGGTTTTATCAAGGGTCACTGAGTTACTGTCAAAAGTCTTTTTTTTTAATGTACCCCTGAGGCAAAATACAATGACACTTGTGAAAACACCTCTTAAGGACACACACACACACACATATATATATATACATACACACACACACACACACACACACACACACACCTACTAACATACCTGAGGAGTCCCCATTTGGAACCTAGTTGCTGATACCAGGCTTACTTCTACAAAGGTTAACATCCTCGATATACCCCATCTTTTTTAACAATGTCCTACATATCATGGATCCTCAATAAAGCAAAATGGGAATTAGACCTGGAATATTCTTACAGTATGATGACGGGGACTGGTGTATCCCTCCTAGAAAGATCACAGACTGTATTCATATCCAGTGAACACAGACAAATTCAATTTAACATCTAACACAGAATATAACAGATTAAACAAGCTGAATGTTGGACTTTCTGCTATGTGTCAGAGGTGAGGCACGTTTATTGGGATTCTCCTATGCCTTCTCCTGTCCAGTACTACAGGATTTTTAAAATATATTATTGTAATAATTTCTGAAATCTCCTATATTAATTTCTGGACTCTATTTTCACCAATTCACAGTAAATATTATCACTTCATGTAAATGTATTTTTATTTTTATTTATTTATCCTAATTTATTTTATTTACATATTATTATTGGCTTCTATTTTTCATTTTTACTCTAATGTGATAATATAACATGTATTTGACCACTTAGATATGTGGGATTCATGTTCCTGTTATCGACAGTCTGTACAGGCAGATGCTGGGGAGGAGGCAAGAAAGAACAAGAACTACATTAGGATTGTTTGATGAATTTTTAATAAAAAAAGTGTCTGGGGAAACACAAATATTATTTGGTTGTAAGTCATCCATTATCATTTGTTATTCACTGAGATCATTTGTTATTGGGAAACACACATCAGACTGACCATCATATATTCTGAAGTGCAAGTACTGAAATTGTTCAGGCAGCCTGAAGGCCAAAACTATCCTTTCCCATTGTTAAAGACTTTACTGATAAGAAAAAAAAAAGCTCCCCATCTTCAGTTTCCCAGAGTCGCATTCAGGAGTGTGGGCCCCTTCTGTACTCCTCTCCTGTGTTCCTTGGCCTCGTTGGCCTGAGGTGATGTTCATTCTTTCCATGTATTACTGGATTTTTTATTATCATTTATAGGTGACTCAGCTGGTAGATCCATTGCCTCGGAGCTCTAGGGTAGTGATTTTGAATCACATCGCCATTCTGTGTCTGCACAGATTCTCTTTGGATCCTCTGTATCAATCCCACAGTCTGCAACAACCTTACTGTTGCATTGTTACTCAGTCAGTATGTAACCATGCGATTATCTTATGATGGGCTGCGGTAACATCCACGTGTGCCCCGTCTTCAATGAGGCACTGGTGAATTATAACCTCTTACTCAGGACAAGCATCACTATTTAATTGAAATGAAGACTCTTCAGTGTGAGCATCCATGTTCTGCTATTGAAACAGCACATTAATTGCTCTAATTATGACTAGCCCAGAGGTAATTAAACTGAGCTGCTTTTACATGAAAATTAGAAACGGCCCATTTGATTATATAGAAATCATATTAAACAAAGTGTATGTTTTCTATCCCTACTATTTTACCAAATTATTATTATTATTTAAGGTAGATATGAGCCATTTTAATTGAAAATATAAAATGTGACATTAGTAGCATTGGATTGCTTTAGGTATGTAAGGAGAAAGCCTGGAATGCATTAGCCGGAAAAGGCTGATAAACACTGAGAAAGAGTGACAAATCCTCAATGAGTAAAGGTGACTCTGCAAGGCCATTTTATCTTTATTTGGAGGAAACTGAGATTCTGAAGAGGTAATTAAAATGGAATATGGCAGTCTAAGATGTGGCACTATAGCTCAAAGGCAGCTCTGTCTTGAAGATAAAAATGAAAAAAAAAACTTCCTTCTCATTTATCTTCATTTTTTAAAAAAGCAATTAACCAACTTAATGAAATAAATAATCAATTTGGGCACAGTGGAATAAATGCTACCCTTACCTGATTTACGTAGATTTCAAAGATTGGGTCAGTATGATACTAATCGCTTCCTGCTTTCCGACAGCATCCACCTTACTGTGCCACTGCAGAAAACTGAATGTTTAAATTATTCTATATTGTTCCATATATGGCCATATATAATTGCTTGGTCATATGACCAAGCGGGAACAGGTATCCTCTTTAGGTTATGTTTTCCCAGAAATCTACCATTTTTTCCTTATTTCCTCTAAGGAAACCATATAAATCACATTAGGGCAAAAAGTCACATTGACGTGACCCAACTAATCTGGCTGCTCCTCTAATCTATGAGCCCATGATCTAGGAGCTAGAGATACACTTCTGGAAGATCTACAGTTTAACCTTTCGAGTGAACTAATTTGTTTGGAGATAGAGTGACATTTCCAGTCCGACAGGTGCTGAATCAGCTCAATCCCTCTCCTTTACAGTGTTATGCAAGTCATTTATGGAGCCATATTAAAGGGGAATCTGCAACTGTAAGCAGGGTGCTGAAATTTATTGTTAATTCTAAGATGCACCACATATCAACTTGTAAAGCACCTGCACATACCAATATCTCAAGTGAGTAATATCAATTTATATGTACTCTTTATTCTTGCAATAATCAGAGTTTGATTACTAGCAATTCAGTTCCATAAGAAAAGTACAGAATTTCAAATGAACCCCATTGTACAAAAAGAAACATAGAACAGACAACATGCTAAATTGTTGTTGTTGTTAATTGCCCAAAATATGTAACTGTGTAGTTCACTTCTAATTTAATAGGAATATTGCTCAATGTTGGTTGGTGGTTAAGTCTGGCATAAGTCTATTTCTCTAGTGTCCCAGGGAAATGTATAAGATGGATGGATAATAATTTTGACTATCAGGCTAGGATTTATTTGTCAGTATAATAATCGGAACAGTATTGCCTGAGCTCACAGTGGTTATTTTTATTCTAACAGTAGGTTTATCCAGTATGCCTGCAGTGGAGGAGATACAGAATTTCCCTTTGAGACAAATTTTACTAGCTATTATGGCTAGAATTTCATAGCCTGAGTGAGGTACTATGTATCTTTTATTATGAGTTTGCTACAGTTAATGAAACTGTATTATATTTTTTCATATTATTATGATATTATACTTGGCATCTTAGAAACCAGTATTTTCCTTCGTAAGTAACCAAACATGTATTCTGCAGTTCTAGCTTGGCACATACCCTATGATATGTGCTGAAGGTATTTAAGCATCTTCTGGGCAAGCAAAGCTTATTATAGTCTGACATATGCTGTCATATCTCCTGTTTCAGCCAGTGTAGTGGTTCAAAACATGGACCTGAACTCTCAAAATTGCTGATTCAAGTCTTAGGAGGGGTCTGTTACTCTGAAGCATGCCAAATAGGTACTCACCCTGAATTTTAAAGTCGGCAAAACTCTTATTTTGCTTTTAATGAAAATGTCTGGTAGGAAAGCTGGTTGGAGCAGTGACTTATATGCCCATAGGACATGGCTGGGCCTACACTATATTGCCAAAAGTGTTGGGACACCTGCCTTTATATACACAAGAACTTTACATCCCATTCTTAGTGCATAGGCTTTAATACAGAGTTGGCCCACCTTTTGCAGCTACAAAAGCTTCGACTCTTCTGGGAAGGCTGTCCTCAAGGTTTATGAGTGTGTTTATGGGAATTTTTTAAGATTCTTCTAGGAAAGCATTTGTGAGGTCAGGCACTGATGACGAGAAGGCCTGACTCACAGCCTTTGTCATAATTCATCCCAAAGGTGTTTTATCAGGTTGAGTTCAGGACTCTGTGCAGGCCATTCAAGTTCCTCCACACCAGACTCGCTCATCCATGTCCTTATTGACCTTGCTTTGTGCAGTGGTGCATAGTCATGTTGGAGCATGGAGGGGCCATCCTCAAACTATTACCACAAAGTCGAGAGCATGAAATTGTCCTAAATGGCTTTGAATGCTGCATCATTAAGAATTTTTTTCACTGGAACTAAGTGGCCAAGCCGAACCCTTAAAAAACAACTATACCCCATAATCCCCCCTCCACCAAACTTTACACTTGGGACAATGTAGGCAGGCAAGAATCGCTCTCCTGGAAACCACAAAACCTAGACTCATCCATTGGATTGCCAGACAGAGAAGCCTGATTCGGCACTCGAGAGAACATATCTCTTCAGTCCAGTAATGCTTTACATCACTGCATTTGATGCTTTGTATTGCATTTGGTGACGTAAGGCTTAGATGCAGCTGCTCGGCCATGGAAACCATTTCTACACAGTTTTGTACATACTGTTCTTGCGCTAATCTCAAGGCCATTCGAAGTTTGGAGGTCAGTAGGTATTGATTCTGCAGACATTTGGCAACTTCTGCACACTGTGCGCCTTAGCATGCATTGTCCCCGTTCTGTGGTTTTACGTGGCCTACCGCTTCGTGGCTGAGTTGCTGTTGTTCGCAATTGTTTCCACTTTGTTTCCACTAACAGTTGACTGTGGAAGGAAATTTCATAAATGGTGGCATCCTATCACAGTACCATGCTTGAATTCACTGAGCTCCTGAGAGTGGCCCATTCTTTTACAAATGTTCATAGAAACAGCCTGCATGCCTTGGCGGGTGACTTTATACACCTTTGGCTATGGAAGCGATTGGAACACCTGAATTCAATGATTAGGAGGGGTGTCCCAATACTTTTGCCAATATAGTGCATCTTGCCTGTTCTATGCACGTTCATCATTCTTAAACTGAAAGGAGGTCTATCACTTTGCTTCAAGTCGCACCAGGCCTTTCTATGTCATTTCTAAGTTAGGCCTGTTTAGGTATTTAAAGATACTGTGCACTGTATCACTGTAAACAAATGGACATTTTTATTTGCACATTTGTGACGTTTTATTTATTTCTTTTTTCTTTTTTTATGTTTTCAGATCAGGGGTAATTTTTTCACACCCACATTATAGTCATTTAGACAAATTATCATGAACATAAATTTCAAGTTTAATTAATAAGTTCCACATGATTATTGATGCCTGAAAGACTATGTTTCTTTGTGGGTGAAAGATAAATGATCTTATTTATTTTGGAATGACCTGTGGGTAATTGCATCGGGTACATTGTTGACAAAATGATGAGAAACCAATGATTACACCTAACAAATCTGTAATTACACTTCTATTGACACATTTATTTATTTTCTCTCTACCAACATATATTGTTTAAATATAGAATTATTTGGCTTGGCTTGTAGAGAATTGTTTGGAATATTGTATATGTATAATTTCATTAGGTATCTATTTATTACCTGTAATGCACTGTGTGTGTGTGTGTGTGTGTGTGTGTGTGTGTGTGTGTGTGTGTGTGTGTGTGTGTGTGTTTAAGTTCTTCCCCCATTGTTTTAAAGCAGGCAAAAAAATTAAGGAAGTAGTAAAGTTTCTTTGTATTAGTTTCATATCAAAAAGTATATCGTTTGAATTCAAATAAAGAAACATTTTTTCCCCACTGTTCCATCTGTTATTTTAGATATTAATCACCCACACAATGCTTTAATTTTTTTATTTTATACAATGTTTTTTTAGAAATGACCACACACAGCTTTAAACATAAGGAAAGAAGTGTGGCGCCTGCAAGGCATCAGATTATAGAATGAAGAATATTTAGTATAATTAATGCACGAGCATCTGTTTTACCATAGAAAATGCAATGAGGTCTGATTTGAGTTGGAATTAACAGAACCATCAGAGGCAAAGTGACAAAACTTTAACTAGAAATGAAGACTGGCAGGAACTCCTGGTACAAGTCAACAATTTCATTTCATATCCATCAGATAATGCTTAAAATAGCATGGAAATATGGAGTATTGTCTCAGCCGCTGAAGACCGACAGGCTAAATAAAAGTTGTATAATAAAAAAAAAATTGCATTTTGGCTCCAAAAATATGCAGTTAGGATGGACAATTGACAGTGACTAAATGTTATCAGCATTGTGAGTCCTACTTTGGCAGGATGTTGTATGGATGATTTGGCGAGTGAGTTCATTTGAGTCACTGCAGAACACCTGTTTTTAAAAACGTCAATAACTATTGTTGTGTGAGAATATCTAATACCTATAATGATGGATAAACACCGGCAATGACAGTTCTGGAGGGCTTGTGCAGTTTCTTTTGTTATTCCGCTAGCAATTGTTTTTGTTCAGTTAATATTTGCAGGATAATTTACTTTGTGTTTAAAGCATAAGTTAAATTACATTAGAAAAGTATCTCTCAAATCTACTCCTTTTGTCAGGACGTGAAAACTGTAATACATGGATTGTAATGGTGCTGTTATACACCTGCTGCTAAAATTATCCAGGCACATACAAAGACAGTCTTCAAACAAAATAATTGTTCTTAATTGAGTGCATAAAAGAATGCATGCTGTGCACAATTTAATAAAACCCATTAAGGATTGTTAAATTATTTAAGTTCCAAATGATTATTAAAATAATATAAACACCCTTAATAGGTTTTTTGGTTTGAACAGTACTTGTGTCTGATATCTTTGTCGATATTTTTGTATCAATTAAATATGTATCCACTTCATCAATTAGATGCAAGGTGACATACATTTTTAATTACATAATTTCTTGGTTCTCTTTTTTTCTGAGTCCTGCTTTGTTGGTTATACCTTTAGTCTGTCGCTTCCCAGTCTCCTTTTCCTTACTTTTCTGCAGTTCTGCACCCTGACTGGTTCCCATGTATCCCTGGTATTTAGTTATAGTGCTTCTAGCCACTTCCAGTTTCCTGGCACCCATCTTGTAGTCAGCTCCTAATTCCAGTTTGGACTCCTGGGTTCCCGTCTTTGGGTTGGTTTTTCTGTGTTCAACAATCTTCAGCACTTAAATCCTCCTCTACATTTATGTTTCATAGCCGTACTACCGAACACTAGCTGAAAGACTCGTAAGTTACCCGTGTCTGTTTCCAATGGAGTTCTGCAACCCCTATAGATCTATGCCAAAAAAATTATTTTAGAGAAAAAACTTAAAATTAACCTAACGCTTTGTTACCACAATATTTTTTAATTCTTTTATAGCTTTTAAAACATCTTTTACACCTAGATAAACTTTTTTGAGACAGCCATTTTAACACGATTTGTAAATACAGTGTGTGTGGATTCCATTTGCATGGAGAGGAGAAGGGAGAAAAATAAAAATAAAAATGGAAAAATTCCATTGTATTACCTCACATTAGCTGTAGACAATTACAGTACCTGTTTTTCATTAGGAGAGATAGCCTTCCTTACAAACATGTCATTCAGGGCATCAAACCCAGATCAGCGATCCATTGTTAAACGACACAGGTGTTTCCCAAAACTATAGATCGAATGAATGTTTGCAAACACTGATGTTAAGTTGTGTAGTTCAAACCAAAGCTCTCCAGCTTTAGTTAGATGTTTAGTTCCAGGTGACTACATCATCGATGGCGGGAAATGCAGTCAAAGGACCATGTAAGCAGGGCAAAAATATTAAATATCCTGCAGTAAAAACATCTATAATGTCAAGTGGTTTGAAAATGTAGTTGTAGAAGTATTTTTTATGTACTCCTCTGTTCATAAGTATAGTATGATTGGAGAGGATGTTGTTTACACACCTTGTTTGTGCTATATTATTCATTACATAAATAAATACAGTGATACCTCAGTTCTTGAACTTATAACTCGAGTTTCTTAAAAGTCGAACCAACCAGTTCAAAAACAAATTACCTGGACCTCGATCTGAATCTCAGAAGTCAAACCGTGAACGCTGACCTAAGATAACTTGTATGTGCGGAGAAATGAGTCACGCAGCATGTCTCTCAGCGGAAACAAAGGGTAACGCTTCATTCTCAGCCTCGCATTCGCTGTGATAGCAACACTAAAAATACAATTTTTAGACACTAAAAATACATTTAGACATACGTGTGGGGATCTATTGAGAGATGTCCCACTGTGGGTGAAGACTTGGCAATGTCAGATGGCTATACATGCAACTGTTCTTAAATAAGTATGTGTTCTTAAGGAGACAGTGGTCATGTTTTCACTGAAAGTACTCCAGTGGTTTTGCATGTTTTGTTTTGATAGGCCGCTTGAGTTTTGATGGTTTTGGAGCCTCATGTTAATCCTCAATACGCACATTGTTACACACACTATACCGTGGTTTACTAGCAGAGGTGGACATTTCATGTCCAGAAAGTAAAAATCCAGACCAGGTTTTTGTTTCAACCAACCACTTGTGTATAAAATGTCACAGTCACAGAGTACTCAACAGAGTACTCTGCTTACAGGGCTGGCTTAAAGCAATGCATTCTGGTCCTGATCAATACATCATGGTTAGATTTAAACAGGGTGCTGGCGGCCCTATACAGACTAATGGCCAGTCTCGATTTTAAATTCGTGGCCAAATCTGTAGCCTTTGTGGCTCATCAGTGGTTGAGAAGCGTGGTTTTCAAAGATAATTTGTTCCAGCTTTAAAAGACAAGAAAAAAAGAAGTCTATTTCATCACGTACACTTGGTTGTAAAGGCAGATTGAAAATCATTTCTTTCTTAAATAGTTTCAGGTTTATTTATTTATTTATTTATTGTAACAAACTTTTTATCGCACTTTAACCATTTTAACATCTTTGGCTATGCTAACTTTACCATGCTCGACCTTTTGTGTGATGTGTTTGCATGTTACTATTAAGTTGAGTTATATTACTATGCCATAAGATCACTCTCAAAATACATGTGCATACTAAAAATTATCACAATTGTGCTTTTCAATTTTCAATGTAATACAAGATAGTAATTGTGATCACTTGGAGTTATTTTTTACTGTCTTGTTCTTCCAGATGTTTCTTTGAGAATTTCGTTACCCACAGGGCAACTTATACTAAGTCAATGCACACGTAAGTTGAAAACAAATCTAAATTTACATCTGCCTTGATGTATGTATGAATACTTAGTGCTGTATTCTCTATTGTTGACCTTACAACAACAGAGAGGATCCTTCTGCAAATCTTAGGGGAGTTGCAGAGTCCGGTCCAACGCCTGACAGAGATTGTTACCTCCCTGTTTGGATAACAGTCCTGCAGATACACCATTACCAGTGGAAGTGCACTTTACAAAATTGCTTTGTGATCTATTTTAATTAAATTATTTTAAATTGGTTGTGAAAATGTTTATTTTTGTTCCTAGTCTAAATAATAAAATTTCAAGATGTATTTAAATTTATATTTCATACCAATTATATTACCTCAATTACAGAGATTTTTAAAATACTTTTACAGGTCTTTCTATAGGAATCTATTATTATTTTCAGTTTGCAGAAGATGGTGGACTTCCACTGCAAGACTTTGACTAGCTGAAGAACATCGAAATGCAGTTGCAGTTCTAGATGTAGCGTTTTCATCGCTGTTGAGACGGAAAACATTGTGATTACATCGCCTGGACAGAGCTGTTACGGAT
>JAABNY020000015.1:21300744-21319289 GCA_015164015.2 Brevimyrus niger
TAGATAGATAGATAGATAGATAGATAGATAGATAGATAGATAGATAGATAGATAGATAGATAGATAGATAGATTTTACCTGTTACAACATGTATTACATATCAAGATTGTTTGCTGAAAAGACATGTGGTGACTGTGATTCTGTATTGGAACTGCACAAGCTGAGGAACCTGATAAATTAACAGGCTCTTTGAACTTAATCCAGTACAGAGTTACTGTAAGAAATACAGATAATTTAACTAATTACTAATAATTACACATGCAGTTTTTACTTTTGTACCAGAATACTGTATAACAAAAACATAGTGTTTCCCAGTTGTGTCTCTGCATTTCTCTTAGCACAAGCACAGCTGAAGGTACAGTAGAAGAATATCTAAAAAATGACTGCATTACAAAACTGGGCTCGGCTTTTTATTCAAAAGCCAGATGGTTTGTGAAGTTTGTGCTTCTTTTTTTGTGTGAAGGGCTTTTTAGAATTTAAGAGAATGATTTTTGAATAAATATGAGATGACAACATAGTCCTCAGAAGACCGTGACTTGAGCATGGTGGAGGGATATGCATGCCCGAACAATCGACCATCCATGTCACATGGAGCTTGAACACCTCCCTTTGCCAAGCAGGTCTGTGGGGAGAGGCCAGGCGAACTGCGATAAAACAGTGGCGTAGGAACCGGGGTTGACAAGGGGCGTGTACCTCTCAATATTTAATTTGGCTTCGTACATCCACCTCTAATGAATAGACCTTTGCCTTTAAATTATTAAGCTGTGTCCTCCCTAATATCAAACTATATGCTTTAGCCTTGGATTCAACACAAGCATAATGAATGGTAGCAAGAAGAATACGTGTTGCAGCCACACCTGGAGGCTAGTTTTTGCTGATGAGCGCATGGTTTCTAAGCCACCAATGTAATCCGGCCAGGCTGTGAACTGAAAGTATTTACATGAAGCCATACTGTGGACTCAGCACCCACAAGATAAGAGGTTGGGTCGGGGCACTGCCATTTTGGCACCAGCAAACACACTGGCTACAGGAATGTGGAGTGTTGGAAGGGAAGTAGCCTGACCTGGTGCAGAAGATAAGAAATTAGGCATTAGGTATTACATACAGGCAGCGTTAGCGGAGGCAAAAGCTACGCATGGGAGGAGGTAACAGAGGACAATAAGAGAGCCTGTCAGGTGTCCTCAAAGATGGTTTGCCAAATTCTTTAACGTAATCGGCTGGAGGGGTGAATTAGGATGTGTTCACGGGCAGGGGGCAGATGTTTGAGTGGTGGAAAGGTCACCTCGAGGAGCTCTTTAACCTTGTGGGCATGCTCTCACATCAGGAGACAGTGTTAGAAACTCTTAGAGGATGACAGTTTTTACTGCAGCTGAAGTCACTGTAGTCGCAGGGGCATCTCCATTGGAAAAACTTTAGGGGTTGTTGAAATGCATTCTGAGATGCTGAATGTGTTAATGTGTTGGGTATTTTTGGGGTCATATGGTTGATACACTTTTATGTTTATGCAAGGCTACTGGAGAGGAGATGACTGCACGATGATCAAACCTGAAACTGAGGAGGAACAATGCAGATTCTAATCTGGTTGTGGACCCGTGGATCAGCTCATCCACTAGTGCAAAGATTCATGAAAACATGCTATCGCAGACTACATGTGCTTTATGGATTAAAGATGGTTCATGGATTCATACTCTGGCACCTATTGCGGGAGCTGCTGCAGGTATATGGTGTACCTGAGCTGCTACTGCGTTCCATTTGATCCCTATCTGAATGCGGTTGAGAGCTGTGTCCACATCCTTGGCATCAACCTGAAGGTGCTTAGAGGGGGTGTGGACAAGGATGAGTCGTGTCTCCTTAACTGTTTATGATTTTCATGAGCAAGACAATGAGGTTCTTGCTGGAAAAGCATCTGGACTGGGGAGCTTGAAATGACATTCCTGATATTTGCAATTGATGTCATCCATTTGAGCTCATCTGCCTCAGACCAGGAATCTCTGACTGAAATTTTACAGCATGTGTGAAGCGGCAGTGATGAGAATTACTTAGTGAATGAGTTGACCTTGGGATTTTATTCACAAATGATAGTACGAGCAAACGTGAGATTGCCAGGTGGATTGGTTCAGTGACTGCAGGCACTGAGGAGGTAAAACAGAAGTTATGGAGTAAACTTGCAGTTTACTAGTTAATCTATACCCCTTTCCTTACCTACGGAACTGAATGAAAGGACTAAGTCATGTGTCGGACTGGCCATAGTAAGGTTTCTCTGCAGAATTGCTGGTCTCTCATCTTATAAGGATGCCTCCTGGATGGCACCAAGACACATTGGAGAGTTTATATTTCTTACATGACTTGTAATCTCCAATAACATGAGTCTGAAGCCCTTGAAAAACAAGTCTAGTCTGATCTGCTGGGCATGCTGCCACCACGACCCTCATCAAGATGAGTGGCTGGAAAATGAGAAAACAGAACAGAACGAGACTTTAAGATACTTGTCTTGTTCACTGGCAAGGACCAGCAAATCTTTCTGAACTGTCTTTCCTCTCCTAAAGGAGAAACTCAGATTTCAAGAATCATTACCTGGTACTGGTATCTATACAGCTAAGTGTGAGATTACAACACTGTTTTAGTGCCATTTAATGCTTCACCTCTTAATGGTTACTGGCTAAAAACCGGAATGTCTTTGAAAGAGCAATGAAGACCCTGATGCACAAAGCCATGGAACTGGCAGTTTAGTGCCATGTTACAGCAATTTCTAATTGCATCAAATTTGAAAAGAAAAAAACCAGAAGGCAGATAGCAGCAGTAATCCTTTAACTACGTTCATTAAAAATGCATCGTCACACATCCTGGCAGCGAATTGTCTTTTTTCCGTTCTCCTGGCTAAAAAACTCTCATCTGCACCACATCAAAACGAATGGTACAAACCGCCCGTGTTGTCTGCTCTCATACTACAAAGCTTTTCCTGGTTCCCCAAAGGGTATGACTCCCTTTTAACTCAGCTCTGTTGAAAAAAAATAAGAGAAAATGAAAAGCCGGCTTTGCTGTATTTTATTCCTGGGTCAGACTTTAAAAGTGGATGGGCCGCATGCAAGTCTGACTCCCAGGGTGAGGCCTGCATCTGCGAAGATGGCAGCTGACAACAGGCCTTATGTATATATGAGAGCCTCACTCCACTCAGCACATTACATCAGATAATATGCTAAATTCCACCTAATTCCCAATCAGGCCTCATAATTACAGCTGACTTGCTTTCTATAGTGTATCATAATGTTGCTAAATTGGTTATAGAGCAGTGGATGATGCACAAATGAAATCAGGCAGAATAATATTCAGGGAGGAATATACACACACATATGTTGGGTAATCATATCTTTATGGGGACCGCTCATTAATTTCTATGGGGAAAATGCTAATGCGTACTATGGCAACCTTAACCCTTACCTAGCTCTAACCATAACCATAAGTAACCAGGCAAAATACAAGAGTTTTTGCATTTTTAGTTTTTTCATTGCAGTCAAAGATTTTTATTAAATTGAGTTTTCCCTTATGGAGTCCAGGAAACTGGTCCCCATAAGGGAAAAAACAGGTATTCATCACATTGTGGGGACACCGTGTCCCCATAAGGTAAGGTATACCCACTTGCAAACGCACACACACACACACACACACACACACACGGGGCATTTCTTTTCCTTTCAAATCATTTCCTTTATTCACCAATAAATATAACTCTATATTAAAATTAGAATTTTCAAAATGAATCAATTAAAAATTAGAATAATTAATCACTGAAAGGATTGATTTCTAATGTGCTTTTTTCTACTGTATATATTTCATTTCCCAGAAAGAAAATGTATTTTGTATAAATGTCAAGTGTTGTTTAAATACTCCATCATATTTTCTATTAATACTTAGATTATTAAAAAGCTTTGCTGTGATTTTCTCCCCAGTAATGAGTCATCATCACTTGGGAAAGATAATTTAACTCAACAGACCCAGCTGTTGCACAGTATATTTGTGAAGATGAGTCGCAGGTATAGTTCACTGCCCTTCTTCCCTGAGGCATGAGTTTCAGTGGATGTCAGTTCCCATGATGCTTCAAAGGCAGCTTGATTCCAAGTCACGTAACTTTTGGTTTGCAGTGCTGCTGAAATCGGTAGCATTTGAGCGCCTGACTGACACCACTGCTTGCAAGAAGTTGCCTCTCCACTCCTGGGCCGGCACTGCAGCCCCCGGGCTCTGACAGCCAGTCACACACAATAAGTCCTCGCTCTCGGCATGAGGCAAGAGCTCACTTTCTTCATAATTCTCTTCACTATTCTCTTCTCTTTCATGCCCTGAAATGCAAATTGGGAGCATGTCAGTTATTAAAGCAGTAAACCTTATATGTATGAAATGATTTTTAAAAGTCTTTTTCCCTTTTTGCTAAATGTTGAGTTCTTTGAAGAAGATATCAGAGAATATGAAACTCCTTACTCAGAGACTTAATAAAATAAGATCCTTATTCTAAACTCTTTCTTTTATAGACTATTCATGTATGGTACAATTTTAACCATTCGCATTCATATACTCTTTGGTTAAAACCAGTTATCAGTGCATTACGTGGTGGAGTATAAATAAGGCAACGGAAGAAGAATCAGCACCCCAGGGCCTGCAGCCAGCATGAAGGAAACCCCAAGACACTAGTTAAGATTCCACACATGAGGCTTCACAGCTGATGTTTGTTTTTCATGACATATCATAACAACATATAGACATGAATGCAAACCACTTATATAGAGGCAACAGATTGAAGCAAAGCATAGGGCCATGATTCCAAAATGTAATACATAAACAATATGACAAATAAATATGCAAAAATCATTCTACAAACATAAAGTCAGCAACCTTTTTATGATTACATAGTACAGTTTTAATACTTGTGTTTTTCCGTTTTATGTTTTTTAAGAGCCACTTCAGCATTTTCAGTAAATGACAAGCTTTTATAAAAATCTCTTTACACATGTACATGCTGTGCATCCTAGAGACCCGGCGCTTGAGCTCAGTCAAGCCCCTACATGCATGGGGGAGCTGCAGGAATATACATCACAGCCTCCACCCTTCTCAGCTGTTTGCACCTCTGTCCAATTTGTACTTCACCATCTGTAGTACATTGATGATGTCATTTTCAATTTAACTTTTGGCTTTTAAATTGTGTACGACTGGATATCTCCCCTGCAGCAGACAGCTTCGAGGGGGAGAGGGTACAGTCAGGGCTGGATCTGACTTTTTGGATTTGTATTAGGCGGTGGCATGGCGGAAGGACAATAGCTTCCTAACAATCAGTGCAATTACCAGATATCCCGCTATCCGGTTCAAAAACAGTTAGTAGTCTCACCTTTATTATCAATTAGTGATTTTGGTCAGAAATTCTTATTCTATATGTCACCCAGACGAGAGTTTGCTGATCAGTGTGAAATGTGCCACAACATTTTCAGTATGTACTGTATCTTTCTTGCCGCCACTGTCAGCTTATGGGTCCAAATAAGCATGTGAGAATGTCCTTGACACATGACATCACTGAGGAAGCATAATGAGGGTAGCGGATGATGGCTGTGAGCCACCACACGGGGCAGCGGTGCTCAGCATAGTGAGAGAACATGGCAGGGAGGGTGGCAATGGTAATTATTCCTCAGTCTCTCTGTGTCACAAGCTGCCTCCAGCAAACCTTTAGGCCAAACCACAGTTTAAATTGAGATTTGTTGTTGTTTTTTATCACTCTTGCATGGCACAAATCAACCAATTTAAACTAAGGAAATGTATCCCATCTTGCATCCTAATTGGTAAAAGATGAACCGAGGACTGAATTTGAATGGAATTTATTACATTTTCATGAGGAAGGTAATTTATTCCATGTGTCCATTGTTATTTTTTGAGATTTGTTACAGCCTAAAGGAAAACCCTTGCTTTCAGCAGTTGTGTTGCTAGCTGAAATCATTCTCCATTTGGTGCTGTTACAAACACTGTATTATATTGCATGGGTGCTGCCTGGTCCATACACTGATCAGTTTTGCAGCTGTCCATACCTCACTTTGTTGGAATGATGATCTGCTGTTTAAATTAGCTGAAGGTATGACATGAAAACTGTGATGAATTTGTTGCGGGTTTTTAAATGCAATCATTATATTATTTTTGCAGAAGTAAAGCTGTCATAAATGTTACGTACCAATAAGTACATGTTAGTTAACACACACACAATCTATTTTTAAGACAATTTCCAGGAATTAAAACGAAAATTACGGGGACAAAAGGGGGAATTCTGCGGCTGCAGCTAACCATTTGGTAAAATTCAAAGATGCTGGAGGATCTATTCCACACAGACAATGGAGTTTGTGACACTACTGGTGGTTTAACGGAACAGTGATGGTTAACAGCTTCCCGCTACTGCAGAATTTCCATGCATGTATTAAAATCAGAGAGTTTACTCTGTAGGGTAGCTGTGTGGATTTGGGCTACGTTGAATATTTTAAATTACATAAAATGGTTTTAATTCACATCAAACAAGTGAAATTGTGTCCCAATGGTATGTAGCTATTTGGCTAAATGGAAGGAATTCCCTCTATTTAAGAATAGCTGTTCAAAATGCTAACCTTCCTTGAGGCACATTTCTAAATATTTTTCTACGTATTGAAGTAAACTAATTCAGCCACGCCCAATTCATAATGGGCAAGTTTTAGACAAATAAATAGCAAAGACGGCTGTTTGCTGACCATGACAAAGCTCATAATTCTATCATTGTGGGGGGTACCAGCATGTGGGATTGAATTGGTAGGGTAAAATAAAAAGTCAGACTTTTCAGAAGGAACAACACAGAAACAAGCTGTAACTTGCCGCATTACAAGCCGAGTATGATGTGTTGCTGCTGCCCTATCTGGCACATCCCTTAATAATCACATTTACTAATGTGTCTTAAACCAAAAATCTTCACCTCCACTGCTATAGCCCACTGAGACACCCTACCAGATAATCATGCCCCTGGTGTTTAAGGGTGGAATATTTGAGGGCTGCTGCCTGAAATAGAAAAGAGGATTAATAATATCACTGCAAAAAATGATGATGTCATTCACACAGTATGAAATATGTTGGCTAACAATCTCCATTGGTCCTTGATCCAAAGTTATTCAATATTTGGAATCGTATGAGTGTGCCTAACTGCACCCCAGAAAGCACTCCCTGGACTGGTGGAAATGCACTTTATTAAAATCCACATTATTAATGATATTTCAGCTTTCAGTTTTCTTGGCCATGTGGTGCTGGATTGATAGCACATTCCCACTTCCTAATTGATGCATTGGTACAGTATGTGGTACATTGATAGATCAGGCTGTCTATTACCACCACTGGGCTGATTTAATGACACCTGGCCCATACTGACTTAGAAGCTATAGGGGCAAGTAACCAATAAGACAGGCTCAGTGTCCAGCTTTGGGATAATCCTGAGTGTATTGATGGCACAGGACCAGGAAGAAGACACTGCCTGTATATGGTAGACGGCCATGATTATGTTCCATCCTTGTGTATAGTGCTCATCCTAAAAGCCAAATAGGTGTAAGAAGGATGCAATGACATGAATTTACTTCTCCCTATTTAGACATAATGAATGGTTATGGTGTGAAGGAGTTTGCAGTCTCCACCACTCTGTTGGCCAGAACCTATCCATTGATTTTCCTCTGTGTTAATTATAATACATGTCTAATGTATGGCTAGGCTGAGTGACATGCCATGGGGAGTGAGGGTATGGGTCAGGGGCCTATGGTTGGAGGAGAGAGCTACCTACCCCAGACAGAGGGACAGCAAAGCTGTCAGTTGCTTTCTGAATTATGAATCCATCAGCCCAGTAAATTGATTTTTGAATAAAAGAGTTTCAGACTCTTCCTTTTTTTTCATATTTATATTCATACAAAAGAGCCAATGCGCCATTATGACAGTATAGCCATAAAAGAAGACTTACTTTTTCTGAAACCGTAGATACAAACTTGCCTTTAATATGAAATTCCTCCCTGGAAACATGGTTGGTTTATTTTAATGACTCAAGATGAGGTTGAGTGACAGTAATGGGACCACATAAAAATGGTGTCAATCTGGTGCAACAACGGTTCACTGAACAACACATTAGTGATTAAATAAAAAGTATTTCACATCCTTAAGTGTGCCTTTCTTACAGGTCCCATAATAGAACAGCACAGGGACTTAAAGATGGTTTTAAAAATGCATTTCTAAATTAATAACTAAAGCCAGACAAAGGCCAGAGGGGTGAATCTTTTGTTCTTAATGTATTGCTTGCATATTTATTTTCCAGTTTTACCACATAACCTGTTGGTCATTATGTATGGATTTGCATCTGGATTTAACAAAGGTCACATGACCTCAATAACGAGTTGGGGTGCGTGGTGAAGGCACCCCATCATTTGGGAGATTAACGACCCATGTTGGGTCTTATTACCAACCGACCAATCAATATACAGTAGCAATATAAACTAAATTAGGGGAAAGGCAATAAAAACAAGATGTGTGTAGAAGACTGGCTGTTTATTAAGCATGATTGCCAGGCCAATGTGTGGTCTGTTCATTATCTTTGGCCAGGAGAAAGAATGTCTACTTCAATTAAGCCTTCAACCAGAAAGACACATCAACAATTTCAGTGTATCCTCTCTGTCTGCAGCACAGAGAGTTAAATCCAAAAAGACATGCAGGAAAATGTTGAGTCTGACATTACTGCAGAATAAGCAGTCCCTTCTTACTGTGTGACAAGTCGTATTGCAGACAAATTTCCAGTGCCCAAAACCTTGAAAATCAAAATCAAAATCATCAGGAAAAGAACAAAATACTATAGAAACTGGTCAATGCAAGTCATTAAAAATCAAAATAAATGACATGCTTCCTCAATAAAAAAGTAAGTTACTGAGTTGCAATATTGGAGTATTGCAATATGGAATATTAATTTTGTGTTAAATATACTGGAAAATCTTCTCAGATGTATAGCTATAATTTAGCAAAAATGTCAAAGCCACACATATAGGAGAATGAGGTGCATGAATAATGGAAATCCTGAATCTGCAGGACATCTCACTAAAAATAAAGTGGTGAAAAATCATGGCAGCTCTTCAGGTTCTTCATGCCATTTCTGCCATTTCTTCTTCAGAATTTCAGCTCCACTTCTAGGGGATTCTAGAATAATTTATCTTTGCAGAAATTACACCACTGCAGACACCGGGAACCACCACTATTTGGCACTAAGGGTGCTGTAAGTCTTTCCGGATAAGGGTGTCTCCTCAGCCAATGAATAAGTCAGACTTCTGATTTCCTCCCTCACAGAAGAAAAAAAATCTGGAGTGTCACTATAATACCTCTCGTAGTACAGAGCTCGCACCTATGGTCATTGTGATATAATGGTGATCATATCAAATTTAGAAAATACATTACTGTGTTAAAGTCTTAAGCAGTTAAAGAAAATGATGTTTAAATTATCTTCATGTTAGTATAAATGATGCCTGTAAAATTGTGTCAACTTACTCACTTACCACCCCAGTATTTGCAGCAACTGTCCAATACACCCATGTATATTTCTGCGTCGACCCCTAGCATGCCATTTTTGGGTAATGAATGCCTCTGTCATTTATAGAATTAATTAATTCATTATCAGAGCTGTTTGTGAAATGTAATAAATACATGAAGTCCAAGAGGAGATGTTTGGGAACTAAAGCAGTGTTCATCAAGGCATCCAACCAGATATCAGTAATTTGCATAAACTTTTCATTGTGTTGCTAATACTTTGTATTTTTTCTGACGTTAAATTGTGTTTTCTTGTTTGAACGAATATACACTTACTACCCAGATAGTTTTAAACATTTTATTTGATTACATAAGAGTTTTGCTCAGTATTTTATATATTAAACACAACATTTAAGGAGGCATGTGAATCAAGTGAGCGGTTCTAAAGAATCATTGAAGGATGGAAACATTTCATGGTAATGTGCAGAAGAACAGAGGGACCTACATGCATTAGTAGGGCTGGGAAACATCATGAGAAGGTAAAATACATTTTCTTCACCCCAATACGTATAATGCCAGCAGCGAAACTTAATTGAGCCTATGTTTTGAAATTGTGTCATCGATCTTCCTTGAGGAAGTACATCAGTGTGGTGAAGTGATGGCAGCCCGTCTTTGTCCTCTCTCAACTTAATCAAAGCTACATGGTGCTGTTTTTAACAGCTAAAGGACAAACGCCACTTTTTTCTGACATGAAACTCCAAAGTGGGAGAAGTGCTCATTTTCAATTAAATCAAACAACCTGGTAAAATAAAATGGCATGCCAATGAAGTGCTGAAGTGTGACTATTTTGTTGTGTGTGAACATGCTGTTGTCTTTCTCCAATGCCTTCCCAATAGCTTTCCTGAATTTCATTTTCGATTCTTCTTCTATGGGACATCCCAGCTGTTTTTTACACTAATGCCCTCCAAGCACTGGGTAGTGCCGCACCCCCCAGGGTCATAACTCTGCTTCTTTGATGATCTTGCACCCTTGTTTTATAGAACCCCCTAAGCTCACATTCCCTAATTGCTGCCTGTTCATCTGGCACCCTGGGTGATGGAGTGGGTCAGGACAGTTTGTTCTCTTCTCCTGCCCATGGCATTAACTCGATTAACCATGTCCTTCCCACCACTGCCTGGCTGTGGACCAACAACAGCATTGTTTAGTTTTAGCAAATGCAATTTTAGGACAGCTCACAGTAAAAGATTTAACACTGAAGAATCAGTAACAATGACAGTGGGTAACAGCTAGGCACAACAATGCTTAAGCAATTAGCCAATACTTAAATGAATGGGTAAGACTGACAAACGGCAAAGACACCAAACCTAGTTGAGGACAATGTTGGCTGATGCTAACGATAGACACCTAGTATATTGTCATTTCTGAATGAAAAGTAATGGGAAAAGAAAAAAATGAGAATCAGTTTAGTCACAGTAATAAAGGGTATTTATTCAAGAAAAGATTTGCTGTATTCACTGTGACCAATGAATGTTTGAGTTACATTTATTTGCCTAGCTCAACTGATTATTTAGCTTACTCGTTATTGTCAATGTACTTTATGTTGTTGTGTTCCAGAAGACATATTGTATGTTGCAAAAAGGGAGGGGGGAGGGAAAACAAATTGATATGCATGAAGTAGTAGGAAAATTGCTTGCAAACATAGCTTGACCCTGTAGCCAATCTGCTGGTGGAGTGGTGTCTAATGAAGCAAAGGCTGAGAAATAGGACTTGTTTGGGATATATATCATAGTGTTAGCAAAGGGGGAGCCGACACTCACAGTACCTCCACTTCTAGATTGAGCTCTACATCAACTTGCTTTAACAACTGCAGCTCTATCAACAGTTCATGGATCATAGAGTTATAATGAAACAGGATGCTTGTTTATTTTTAGCTCTGCACTTCAGTATTTCTGCTTAGTTGCATTCTTTAATCGATACAGACACTCACACACACACACATACACACACACACTCATTTAGAAGGAAATGGGAACAGGTGTGAGGGAAAACCAAAGGGGGTTTATTAGGGAATGGGAACAGGGGAAGCAAAAGCAGATGACATGGGGTCAAACAAAAGCTGGGACTAGTAATAGCGAAAACCACCGAAGCACAGAGCAAAGCAACATCAATGACCGGACTTGGAAGCACAGGAGTGGGAGGCACTGATGAGGAGCAAACGAGAGGCATCTGGTGTGAATCACACAAGGGATGAAATCAGAAAATAAAAATGATCAACAGGTGTGGCTCCATGACAGTACCTAACATGTGCAGCCTAGGCACGCAAGGCAAACTGGAGTCGACCTACAGGGACCAAAACACCAGGGCAAGAGACAAAAAATGGGACACCATACAGGACAAGGAACACTAGATGAAACCAGATATGACGAAACAGCAGATAAATCCAAAAGGGGCACAGAAAAACCAAGGGACTAACAGGAGAGAAACAAGGTGAGACAGGGAAATCGAGACACTGAAACCAATTAACATAACACTCACCAGAACAGGTTGCAGAAGTGAAGAGTCACCATAATCCCATACCAGGGAGAAGGAAAGCATTGGGGCAAAATCTGAATTATGGCTAGAAGGAAGAGGGCTAGACTAGGGGGTTCTCTGAATATCAGGAAGCAGGGCATTGACCCCATGACATGAGCCTCCCTGGGTCTCAGTGGACCAGTAGGGCTGGGTAGAGCCAAAGGGACAGCTGGGGAGGAGAGGAGCCAGAAATTGCAAAGCAGGAGCCAGGGTGGCAACAAGCGAGGCTGGGCAGATCTCAACAGCTGCATCTCTGGAGACAGACTGAGCTTGGACGGGACCCCGGGAGACAGACCGACGGTTGAGCGTTTATGACAGGGCAATCTCCGGCCAGGTTCCCATGGCTGAGTGGCTTCATCCAGGCCGCATGCATGGGCCATGGTGGCGGAGAAACTGTTTTCAGGATCTAATGCAGTTCCCTCCCTCTTTAGTCTCCACATCTTACTGTGGAAACAGGAGGCTGGCTCAGGGAGGCCAGGGAGCAGATCGGTGGCGTGCTTCAGGGAAATCACGACCGCTCTCCTCATTTAATTCACGCCACTTTGCAGTAACCTCCTGGGGATCAGAGTCAGGGGTGAGCAGAGTGAATCTTCTACCTGCAGAAGGAAGAAGAGCGGCTATCTTGGGGATTTGATACACCTCCACATGAAAGCAGTCAGGCTTCCATGGCAAAAGCGACTTGCATGATCCCAATCTCCAAAACACCTGGGTAATATGATCCACCAGGTCAAGGTTGGCTTAAAAGCAGATATGAGGGCAAATAAAAAGGGGTTTATTAAGAAACAGAAACAGGGCAAACAACAGCAGACCACATAGGGTCAAACAAAAGGCAGAACTAGTAATAGGGGAAATCACTGGAGCACACGTGAGGGCAACGTCAATGATCAGACTGGGGAGCATAAACCTGGAACACACTCTTATACTGTACATCACTGATGAGAAGCAAACAAGAGTAATCTGGTGTGAATCACACAAGGGCTGAAACGAGAGGTAGGACAATGAACAGGAGACTGAACGAGAGGGCAGAAATGCAGGGTTTATAACCCTGTTGATGATAAAAATGTCAAACCGAAGTTGATGGTTTGACATATTTAGTTTCCACAAAATTTCTGTGCTTTTGCGTTCCTTTATTTTGATCTATTGTGTATACTTATTACAGACTTTAGTCCTTTAAAGCATTTATTGTGTTCTGTGTGCTCTGTTCTGTTGAGTATGCTAACCTTATAAAGTACCACATTGTCCATTACCTTCATAAATAACTAGGCCTCAAAATGGACAGGCTTTAAAATGAATTGCCAGAGCTTCAGAGTATTGGTGTTTTATAAGAAACATCCTATTTAACTCAGGGCAATCCTGCTGAAGGGAAATTGCCCAACAAGACAATAACTAGCCTAGATAATTTATTTAAAGACATTGAATGAGTTACATTCTGTAACAACAATTTTAAGTCAAGGCATCACTGCAAATGATTAGTCTAAAACAGAAAAGAGACAAGTATTGCTTGTAGGTTTGACACGAACAACTTCAAAAACACCTCTTAAATGAGAGAGGTCGGAGGACAATGGCCAAACTCATTAAAGCTAACAAGACGGCCACATTTGCAAAAGTAACAGCCCAGTACAATAGTGGTGTGCAATCTCTGAATGTACCACTTTCCTACCATGTTTTGGTCCCCCAATGTGAAAATAACTGTTTTTAATCATGTTGTGGGGAACATTTGGTCCCCACAATATAATACAGTGTTTCCTCAGCTCAGCTCATTAGAACTCGAATTTTTGAAAATTGAATTTAAAAAATTTTGAAAATGACCTAGAACTCGATCTCATAAGTCAAACCGCGAATGCTGACCTAAGATCATTTGTACAGCGGGGAAATGAGTCACGCAGAATGTCTCTCAGCAGAAACAAAGGGTAACGCTTTTGTCCCAGCCTCGCATTTGCTGTGATAGCGTGCATGTTTACACTAGCTAATTACATATATTTGGACAGTAAAAATATATTGACAATGATAGACAGTAACAGTAATTATTATTATATGATAAAATACATTTTAAAATAAAGATTTCTTATGCTTTTTAAAAAAAATTAGTAATAAACCATTATTACATTTAATTATAATAATATTGTCATGGCGAGCGGGGACAGAATGGAGACCAAGGCGTAGATGTCAGGGTATTGGGGAATACGGGGTTTAATTACAGGTAAGGCAGACAAGACACAGACGGACAATACAATGACCAGACTGGGGAAACAAACTAAAACGGGGACTAAATACAGAGGAATAATGACAACGACCATAAACAGCTGATCAGAAGGGAATTCCACATGGGTTAACGAGGGGGCGTGGCTCACGGTCGATCAGGGCAGGACACATTGTTTTTTTTTTTACTTTACATATTATTTAGATATTTCTATTTTCTTACTTGACAAATTACACATTTAAATTGTGCTTAGATGCAAAAAAACATATTTGGGTGTAATTATTTGGGGCTGGGAAACAATTATTTTGTTTTGCATTATTTATTATGCTGTAAATTCGATCAGAACTCAAACTTTTTAGGACTCTAAATGTTCTAGGAGTTCTAAATGGATTAATTTCGAGTTCTGAGGTGCCACTGTATAAACCTAATCCACCCACACACACACACACACACACACACACTACAGGACAAATACTCGAGGTTATTGAATGATACTTCATTAAGGCCATAAATGTACTTTTAAACAAAACTTAAAGTTCATTTTTCGGTATTAAATACTAAGCAGTCTGACCAGTAAAAGAAAGGAGGCAGAAAAGGGATAACAGGAATAACAAGACTTGCTCCAATCTTCTGAAGCTGCCTTTGTTCTCATCAAGCAGGACTTTTAAAAGTGTCAGTGACACAGTATTTCTTTCTTAGCAGTTTTGGCGGTTCTTTTCTCTCTCAGTGACATTCTGTTTCATCTGTCTTTTTTCATCACATCCCCTTTGTCCTTATAAAGTACAGCATTGACCTTCACACACATCATTTGGCTGTAACCTTAACTGCAAAGGCTGGACTGTTACAGCCCTATTATTTATCATAGGAGATATTAAACTTCCATCCATTCATCCATCCAAACAATCATTACCCTCCACTCATTCAAGTCCTGGTCAGAGAGGCAGCGGTTTAAGCAGAGATTCTCAGAGCTCCCTCTCCCCTATGACCTCCTCCAGCTACTCTGGGGTAATATTAAGGCGTTCCCAGCCCAGCCAGAAGATGTCATTTCAGGTGTCCTAGGTCTGCCCCAGGGTTTCCTTCCGGTTGAACATGCCAGAAGCACCTCCTCAGGGAAGCAAACATGAGACATCGTCGAAAAATGCTTGAACCACCTCATCCGGCTCCTTTTGATGGGAAGAAGCAACAGCTCTACTTTGAGCCCCTCCTGAATGTCCAAGCTCCTCACCCTATCTATAATGCTGATCCCAGACACTAGGTGAAGGAAATTCATTTATGCCACAATCTCATTCATTCAGTTTCTACCCAAAACTTGTGACCATATGTGAAGGTAAGAATAAAATTTGACCAGACTGGGAATACATATGATTTTGGAACTGGCCAGCCACTACCACATACATTTTCTAATTTTTTCAGGCTTTGCAGATGCATTTTATAGGTAAATATCTAGAAGTGATACATTTTTGAGGCAAATCAAACCAAAATTAAAATGGCACTACATGGTGATAGCAAAGTGAACACTTTTCTCAGAATGAAAACTCAAAAAGTATTTGTTGGATCATTTCCAAACATTGTACAAAGTTACGTGGGTGATTATCTTTTAATGTTCAAATTTTTAGATAAATTGCATCGAATTTGAAAGTACATAAGTACTGTTTTAAATTTATTAACCCTCTGGGCCCAAGTATGTCGTCGAACGACATTGCATACTTTTCGCTTCTATTTCAGTTTATATCTCTTATATCTCTGAAATCTTAATGTAGAATCATGAAAAAAACGCTGGCCAAATCCGTAATCTTTCTTATTTTCTAAACCTCCATTTTCGGAAGTATTAAATTTTTTTAAATTATGTTAAATCGGCAAAAATAAACCATGTCATCTTACTTTGTTTTACCTGCATCGGGGGCGTGTAGTATCGCTCTCACCTGAAGATCGCTATACACATTTTAAATAACTGCATTAGCACGTATTCAGATCGCATTCACATGGTAATTTGATTAACAGCTCAACGGTGAAACGCGATCCAGATACATCCCCATCAGCGCCATAAAAGGGGGGTGGGGACGTGGCCAGGTGACAGGTGAATTTCTCTTAAACACCCCTCAATCTGCAGCCACCTACTCAGTCAGCAGCCTTATGTAGTGACAGTGACCTGTTTTCCATGGTCTCTGTCAGGACAGAAAACCTGAAATTGTGGGTAGGATGGTTTGGTTCAGGTTGTTCTGTCTCGACCAAGCCGTATGGATTATATGAACATAAATGCATATGAATTATATGAATGTATAAATTCTTTAGGTGGGTTGTTTTGAAGGTTCACAAGGTACTCTTATTATTATTGAATTCAACTGCTGATTTTTACACTAGAAAGTTGTCAAGTGTCATGCCCCGATCCTCCGCTCCTCCATGTGCCACCCCCCTCGTTAATCATGTGTGGATTCCCCGTGTTTATCAGCTGGTCCTGATTGTTTTCATTAGTTAATTGTATTTAGTCTGCATTTCCGTCTGTTTCCCCAGTCCAGTCATTGTAATATCAGCCCATGTTTTGCCTGCACCTTGTGTTGCCGCTCCTGTTAAGCCCCATATTTACCCCGACTCATGGCTTCCTTGGTCTTTCCTACCCTCCATGTGCCACCAAGCATGACATCAAGGGATGGTACAACATATCTTTTTGTTACCTATCAGATACTGTATGTAGCTACGTAGAAAAATGACGAGTTCAAACCCCCCTTGAAATATGCTTCTGACCCCCGATTAGCAAAATCTCCCAAGGGGGACCTATCATTGGGGATGCTGGACTGCTCTGCAAAATTTATCTCAGGCTACAGTTCTGCTAGTGTATATCTATGGTTATAATAACACTAAAAGTTTGATTTAAGGATGCACATTTGAATCTTTGATACAGATTTTAACTTATCTGGCTACTCTCTAACTTAAAATGGCTTACAAATCACATAAAATGAAAGCTACTAAGGACAGATATTTACTGAATCTGTTATTACACGCTACTTTCAAAGGGATCAAACAAGCATCTGCTATAGCTGTTTGTTTTGGTTACAGAAGCAAAGCTGCTTTATGTAGGTTCCTAGCAAACATGGAAAATTCATGCAATAAATGATTCTCTTTATGTATATAAACTTAAGCCAGTAGTGCTTTTCAGGGGTGGCTGAGGCGATAGGTGATGGGGATAAGTAGCAATGTGCTGCAAGGTGGTGCAGTTGCAATGCCTCTATCAATTGTCCATTACCTTTCCTTTTGATGTAGTCGCTCACTTCACTCGTGTCTCATTGACTAGGGACTAAAGTTCGCCACTATCTGTTCTCCTGCCTTAATTCAGAGTTCACCAAACAACACACTGTTTTCCTCTTATTTCCTAACTTTTATCCATTCTGCTCACGCCCCCTCGCTGCCCCCAGAGGTGTCCCTAACCCATCCACTTCCCCTTTCTTTTGGGCATCCAAGAGGATTATGGTTCTCAGCCACAAATGTATTCATTATACCTGTGAAGTTTGAGCATTAAAAGAGTAAAAAGAAGAGTAAAACAGTTACTGAGCGCATTTTCACAATGGCATGGCCCTCTTGTTTTCCAAAAGCATATATTACAGGCTTAAATGCTTCCACAATGTCCATTGCTCTTCAAGGACAGTCCTGTGCTTTAACGCTCAGCTAAAATGGAATTTACAAATGGTAACAATTACACAATAAAAAGTCAGTCAGTTTGGCTGAATGGCTAAAGCATTAATCAAACTCTGCTGCGACTAATAAAGGTCACATAATGAACAGCATGAGAAATTAGCAGAATAATGCATAAGGATACCATGAATACCTACTCAGGAAGTACTATTGGTTGTACTCATGAATGAAAGTACTGTTCACTTAAGGTCATATAATGTTCTATATTTTATCTACTGAAGGACACCAAGGAAAAATTAAGAAAAAAATAAATAATAATATAAAAAATGAAGATTTATTCTTGGTGTTACATATCTAAGCATATTAAATTAGAACATGCACATGGAAAGTCTAAATCTAAATCTTTTAGGCAAAATGATGCTAAAAGTAATATGACATGAGTATTATACTGATATATATACACTCACCTAAAGGATTATTAGGAACACCTGTTCAATTTCTTATTAATAAAATTATCTAATCAACCAATAACATGGCAGTTGAATGCATTTAGGGGTGTGGTCTTGGTCAAGACAATCTCCTGAACTCCAAACTGAATGTCAGAATGGGAAAGAAAGGT
>JAABNY020000015.1:21324416-21336044 GCA_015164015.2 Brevimyrus niger
GAGATAGTGATGAATAGCAAGTCAAAAGTGACCATTCTTTAGATATTTGTACTTACTCAACTGCTTCATGTCCAAAGACATTTGCCTTTGGACGAAATGAACATGAAACCGCCACTAGGTTATGCCAAAACGACTACATGTTGTGGAGGTTGAACTAACTGTTGTGCAAAGTTTAATTCTGTTGTGAGAAATGCACCAAAGCAACTGAGAAAAACTGTAAACTTTATTTTACTAGGTAAATGAACCGCTTTCATGAAATGCTTTATATGCTTTTCGGGAGAAATAGCACATAAGGCATTGGAACTTCCCGGGATACAAATGTCATGAGTGTGATTAAAATCTTTAGTCAATATGGGCAAAGTTGCATCATCACGGAAGCGGTTCCAGTTTGTGCTGCATGGTCTGTCTCAAGATGTCTTGCTCTCGCGGGGATTTTGTACCATGTGACATGGTGACGCGTGGTGACATTTTGCAGCGCCGGACAAAAAAAAAATCTAACAATGTGTCACGCCCAGCTCCGTCCGATCCTCATGTGTGCCACGGCCACCTCGTTACCCCGTGTGATTCCCCGATTGTAATCACCTGTGGCTTGTTAAGTTCAACCTGTCTGGTGTATTTATTCCGTGTCTGAGTTAGTATTCCCCAGTTCTGTCATTAATGTGTATCGCAGTCTGCCCCTTGTCTGCACAATAAACCTGACTCTTTGTGGATTCTCGCCTTCTTGTCTCGTCATTCCCAGCAATCGTGACAGTATGATCTGGCATTCTTTTGAATAAGTGTTTTTTGTTTGGTTTAGATACTTTTCTACCTCAGAATTTGAAAAGGTTTTTAAGAGACCAAGACTAGAGGAAGGTACTTGTTGCAGTCAGTTCTGTCCTGCTTTATTTTATGTTTGCCCTTCAATATATTTGCAATATTATACAGTTTTGCACATTGTTACATTATTATATGGTTTTGTTCATTTGAGCTGTTTCTTTGAATACTTGGAAATCAATAACCTTTTATAATTTTAAGGGAATGTTATATGTAAACAGTAAAATTTATTGGAAAATAAGTGTTTGTTTACTAATATTGTTTATTTCAATGTATTCATTCTATTTTTCACAACAGGGTTATTTTTATTATTATTTTGAGTATTACATTATTACATGAAACAGCATTGTGAAACTATAGTATTGATAATTATCAAAATCGGTCAATACAGGAAAAAATATTGTGATAATTTTTTTGCCATATCGCCCAGCTCTACCCCAGACGTTGAGACAAACCATTGTGTGAGTACTTTTACTTAAAAAAATACTTTAAAGTAAACTTAAAAGTAAGTGCTTAGTACTTTCACTTAAGTAAGATTGTTGATGTAGCACTTTTACTTTTACTTGAGTACATATTTTATGAGATATTTGTACTTTTAGTTAAGTACTAAGCTTCAGTACTTCCTCCACCACTGGCTGCAGTCAATTATGATCACTAGCGAGAAGTTAATAGATCTTGTCCTTGTCAAAAAACATGCTAGAACCTTCAGCCCCACTTATTAAAAAATTTAGGTGAATGTATGTATTTGAGCCTGTATGTATAATTTTGATTGCAGAAAATCAAAAATAAATTCAAACTTGTCCACCCAATTCTTTTTTTTAAACTCATTGAAGATGTACAGTATGTTGTATAATCTTTGCACCCTGGAAAAAGAATTGTTCCAACAAATCATTAAAATCCCAAAATTAATATGACATTCATGCCCCTGATGAGCGCATGTGAACTTCTGACCTTAACTGTATAAAGTGAACAGTGGTGGGCCCAGCGCTGGTCCCTGTGGGACACCATATTTGACTTCAGTGGGCTTGCAAGATTCATTGTTCATATGGACAAACTGATAATGACCAATTAAATATGAGTGAAACCAAGGGAGAGTTATCCCCTTAATGCCATAGGTTCTAGCCAGTCCAAGACAATAATATGGTATTCAGTATTGAATTCTGCAGTTAGATCTAGTAACACCAACAAAGATACACAAGCATAATCATAAGCCATAAGAAAATCAATTATTACTTTTATTAGTGCTGTTTCTGCGCTAAAGTTATGTCTGAAGCCAGACTGATATAATTCATTAGCATTATTTTTCTGTAGGAAGAAAGACAACTCATGAACAACTTTTTCTTTGAAATAAAAGGAAGATTTGAGAGGTCTATAATTTCCTGAGTCAGTAGGTTCAACGTTTGGTTTCTTAAGAAAAGGTCTAATAACAGCTATTTCAAAAGTTATTTTAATAAAGTCATACCTTCTAAGAGCTTCGGGGACTTGTTAGTATAACATTAAAGAATTCCTTGTTAATCTAGACACAGATAAGGATCTCAAATTCAGGATCGTTTTTGTTCTTTTTCTATTAGTCTTGGGAGATACACACCTAGCAGTCATTAGTCTTTGCCCATACTTAGGCTCCCATTCAGTGTGGTTAAGCACCATTTGTGTGAAGCCTGTTTAAGTTCATAATTATGATTAAAGTACTAGAGGGCAGGTTTCCTATATATCAATGCTTTATTTTCTTAAGTGGAGCTACAACACCCAGAATGCTGTAAAAAGAATTCTCCATGTTCACAGTTACCTGTTCAATTTCATTTTCATCACTTCGGATGTAAGGTTGAAGGACTGTGGGAGCTGGTCAAGAAATGTTGTGGTGGATAATGAGGCTGTGAAATGTCTGATACTGTACTTTGGAGCTGGGGCTGATAGGAGGCTATATCGTATTTCAAACATTAACAAGTAACTATCTGAAAGTAGAGGATTCTGTGGTATAATATATATGTGCTCCACCAGGACACTATGATTCATGTTCCAGCCTCACGATTTACTGTTTGGAGGAGCAGGCTGCTTGTGTTAAACAGAAAGTGTATTTAATAAACCTTTGCTCTTTTTCCCCTCACATTTTTTGCCTCAGTCTGATCTGCCCTGCAGTCGCCTGAGGAATTTTTTTCTCTCAATGCTAATACATTCGGCAATACATACTGCACTATGGTTACCTCAAATCTTGATATATTCTGTCCACTCCCCTCCAGACCAGCATGCTCACGATCCTTTCATCCCTAGCTCTTCAGCACAATCTTGGCCCAATGGCCTATGCTCAGTAATGCCAAAAGTAAATTGTACTCTAAGTCCCATGGACCTGGTTGAGTACCAATCAGTTCTATCTTCATTCTCTGCTTCGATTTCTGATGCCATGACCACCTACTACCAAGAGCAGATCTCCACCACGACAGCCACTCACAAGATAAAAGCTGCATCCTGCTCATCTGACCTGATCCTACTAGACCTCATTTGACACCCCTCCTTGTCTCTCTTCATTGACTTCCTATTGGTGCTAACATCAAGTTTAAGTCCTTCGTACAGGTCCATCAATGAAGAGTAACTCGTCTCCCTGCTTGTCAAGATTTATTCATCAACACCCCCCCCCCCCTTTAGACAGTAAACCAAGTCTGTTTGAAGCTCCATCCACCAAAAGAGTCACTCCAGACAGCGCTACCAAATAATGGAAGACCATCTGTTCCACAAATTTCTAGCTTGATGCTTCTTTACATTCCCTGAATGTTATGTTGCTCTTCTGGTCCTTCAGTAGTCTTATTAGTTTCTTGCTCAGTTAAAAGTTGTCACACAGCTCCAACGACAATACTGATAATACTGCTTTCACTTGTACCTGGAGATTCATTTGAAGCTGCACCTATGCCACCTATGACTGCTTGACAGCAAGTAGGTTTGTAATATCCTATTTACATCACTAGTTCTCTTTGGTCAAAAGTGTCTGCAAAATTTGTTAAATGTAAATATGTAAGAGGGATGCACTGAAAGCTAGAACATATTCAAAAGCACAAAATAAAAGTTCTTTCCATGTATACATATATATATATATATATATATATATATATATACACACACACACACACACACACACTGTAGTATCGTATTTGGTCATGTAATGCTGAATAAGAGTGAGATGAATTTGCTCAGCTTTGATGTATTGGTTCTCAGGTATTCTCAGCTGCATGATTCTCAAATTGTCAGCAATTTCTTTTGTGTATTCAGTCATGTCAATAAAGACATGAAGCTCTACACAACTGATACTGAAATGAGAGATCCAATGAATGGCTGCCTTTAGATCATTTCGTCTCAAATATGACTGGCTGGAAGCATCTTTATGATTGGTAAAAAAAAGTAGAATAAAGTATCAGGTAAGTAAAACACCAAGTAATCATTTTTATTCTTAAAAAACATTATGAAGATGGTCCAGAAGTACAGTCACATCACCCCTTCACATTTGTGAGGGGTAGGGGCAGAAGATTCCCTGAAAATGTATGAATAATACTTGGGTCTAATTCTAAAAAGGCATGAAAAAATGTAAGTTACAACGAGAAAGGTGAAATTCCGGTTTCAGGTTGAGCTAACGAGAGTGAAGCTGGTTGCAAAACTAAGACCCGTAGGTCACTCTGCTTTTTTCTGCTCACTTACACTAACAAATATTCAATAACACAAAAAATGATATACTATATGACTTTATCTGGCCCAAATCACTTTCAGCATCATTTATATATTTTTTGTTTACACAACGCCTGTGAGTTTCGGCAGATCTTTTAGCAAAGCTCCAAAAATATTCCAATTAAATCCTTCATGGCCAACTTGTGAATAATCAACACCAAAAATGTCAAATTCACAAATCTGGAGGAATTACTGTAGTTTATTAATTTCTTTGAGAAAATTGGGCAGTCTTTACATAATTCTCAACATTTTAGACACAATTTAGATACAATTGCACATAGAGGTGAGTGTAATTTTTGGGCCCAGAGTGCAGAGTTAACCAGGATCCAGCAGCTTTGAAACAGATATGGTTAAGGTCGTTGCGGTTAAATGAACACTACCAACTACAGGATTTGAACCCACCTTTCAGAAACAGTTTCCTAATGCACTGAGCACCAGGTCTGTCCTGTAATTCTTACATTTATATTATGATCAGATGCTTTTAGTTTCATAAGCATTACAGGCCATATTCAGAGCCATTCTTGTGTTTCAGGAGTCTCTGAGTTATACTGTGTAGCTATGTTTTTATCCAGCACTGACTAGGCTCCTTCATATTCCACTTATGGTGATAAAACATGGCCACTTTGTCTTTCGAGTACTTAAGAATGGGAAGGCCCTCTGGAGAGAGCCTGTAAAGCACAAAAAAATAGGAAGAACAGCAGGTATCCCTTTGATGGGCAAAGCAAAGACTGTGAACTGGGAACAGACAAGGCCTTTGTGTGGGAGTGCCACGACTGAAAAGCATATGGCTCCAAAAACCATCATGCCATAAAGCACTTATTATTAAGTGTTTACATATTTTAGTATTGCTGTATATGTGCATGTTTCAAATATCATCTTATTAGAACTATACTAGATATTCTTCATTTTATATAATTACAGGAGGAGACGCACTTTCCAACCTTAACTGATTATTGTGACAATGCTTTCAAATATTGACTAATTAATATACCTTTATTTGTAGATTGGGATTCTTTTCTCACATATCTGCAACTTGGTCTCCTATGAGACAGATGTACATGCATGCCAGCTAATTGATGATCTGTGTCACAGCAGGCTAAGACACCCCATACATAATCAGAAGATTGTTGGTTTCAATCCCTGGGTTGGCATTTCTCTATTGGGACCTCGAACAAGGCCTGTAACCCCAAATGTGACAGGAACTGGCTGACCCTGCGTGTTTAGCTGTATGTTGCTTTGGATAAGAGTGTCCGCTTAATAAATGTAATCAGTCGTGTATCCAGTACATCACTGTAGCTTGTGGGGTTAGGGGCCTTGCTGAAGAGCCCAAAAGCCTTATCAGCACTATGCAGTTCTAAGGATTCAAACCAATGGCCTTTCCCATGGGGGCACAGACACCTAAGCCACAGAAGCACACACCAGGCTGTAATAGTGAACCTAATACAAGGCAGTTATAAGGTTATACATTTTCCCACACATTGCAGCGGAATTCTTGGTGAGGAAATGGAATTAACCAATTTAATCTGATTTCATTTGAAAGATGACCACAATATGCACAACAGTCAAGTTAATGGGCAAAGTGCTTTGGGCATCAGTAAAGCAAAACATCTGTTACTCAAATTATGAGCAATTTATTAACACTGGAATAAAGATAAGATGGATAAATGACCTTCACATAAAATATTTCTTCTATGACAAATAACTAGATAGGTAGGACCCAAAATAGCATAAGTATTTAACATATGTGCCTGTTGACCAACTAAGTGATCACCTCATTATGCAACTTCACTCTATCCTCTTGACCATTTTGATAAGGGTCTATATTTATTTTTGTCAACTGGATAGCTGGCAGGCAAGTCCTATATGAGCTCAGACATCATCTCATGTCACAGCTGTCTCCTTCCTAGGGTTCCTTATTAGCTCAGTGCTCAGGATAGATGCTTCTTTAATCTTGTTGAGGGTGCATTAATCCTTATATCATGTGATATGTCACCCAGCTGTCACAGGTATTATGTAACTTTTTCCACTTACATGCCAGTCTGTTGTTTAATTTTGGTGTGTCTGAGTTTGTGAGCACAGCCATTTTCCATTTGTTAATCCAGAAGGCTTTCTGCTGTTGTGTTCCCTCCCTACCGAAGAAAGGAATCCCCAAAAAAACAGTGACTTCCAAACTCCTCATGTCTTGAAATATCCCACACAACACCAAATGATATAATACCATCTGAAATAGCACAACTGCAAAGTAGTACTATGAATTGAATTGTTTTGTGACCCATAAACTCCAGCCTCTGTCTCCTGGCTTAAGAAAAGCATTGTGAAGTAATGATAATACTGTTCCTTGTATCATTGTGTCAGGTGTAAATATAGGTCCCACAATAATCAGTGGCTTTGAATTTAGTCTTTGGGTTTCTCCTGTGGACTAAACTTACACTTCCCATGAATATTAACATATATAAACTAGCTTGTGTCTATTTTGCAGGATTTGATTATTTTTTTTGAAGCACAGGCTGGTGAATGTACATCTTAAATTACTGAATTTTAACAGTATTATTATTTTATTTGGTAGGAATGGTGTGGTCAAAGAGATCCTGTGAGAATTGAAAGAATTCTGATCACATGGTCACTGAAAAATGCAGGCGCTGAACCACAGTGTCAGTACAATACATTCACACTATTAAATAAAGCAGAACTTATTTTTCATATTTTTCTCTTTAAACATAAATAAGAATTAAAATGGGGGGGGGACTAAATTATGAGAAATTTGGTTAAATAAAATTAAGATGTACATTTTTTGGCAAACTAATGGTCATTTTTATGTCAAAGATTAAATGGCTTATACCACGCAGGCCTGTGATGTGTGCATCACACATTCAAAGTGTAGGGAAGGCATGTTTCAAGCTCTATTGCCAAATCTATTCAGAGAATACAATGAAATGGTTGAGTTAAAGAATCCTTCCTATTGTAAAGTACTGCTGATGGGTGCAAAAGCAGGACAATATAGTGCACTAACATACTGAATGTAATAAATTAGTATTAATGCAATAAAAAATACAATTAGCATTTCAAGGAAGATGTGTAAGGTAAATGCAATATAGTGGCGTTTTATAGTAAACTGCAATACATGCAGGCAAATTTTACGATGTTGGGGGAATATTTAAATGTCAAAGAGGGTGACAATGCACCTATAGCGTTACTTGAGGCTAGTGGTGTGAAGAGGCCACAAGTGGCCTGCCTGGCATCTTTGATGATGCTTTCCGTCGTCCTCTGACAGCCTGTGGTGTAAATGGATCAGAGGACACGGTCCTGACACCCTTTGTAGCAGCTCAGCTGTCAGGTTAGCCTTCTTGTCAGGATGCTCTCAGTTGAGCAGTGGTAAAAGTTTGTTAGCATCTTAGTTCCCATTCTGAGGCTTTAGCCTTCCCTGCATGAACCGTCTTCATGAGGATGCTGCTGGCGTCGAGAGAACATGAGAGCTGGACCCCCAGGATACTGACTCTGCCGACAATCTGCACTGCTGCAGTGTTTAATTTGGAATGCACACACTACCATCACACATACAGTTTTACATAAATAGTGTGCAAGCAAAGTTATAACCTTCTATTATGTATATATCAGTGTTTGTTTTCTTTTTACCCATAAATGACACTGGAAAAACTAAATGTAGTGGAAGCCCCATAAGAATAATAACATTATATCTCTTTGACAAGGGCTCTTCTGATGGAACAAAACAAAGGTTCTTGACAGCGAAAGTGATGCCTTGTTTTTCTGTGGAAAATGGTCCATTGTTGCTATGAAGCTGTTGTTGATGTTTTGTGAAGTGATGCCACATTGAGTGCAAAGAAGAGTGCCATACCTGTCCTTTGTGGATTTTTCCCAGATTCTTTTACATGATTTCAATGACATGGTTAATGCTTCTATATAAAACATGGTGAATACTTTGATCATTATTTTTTTCATAATTTCATAATCCAGTATTTTGGGTGCATGACATGTTACATTAAAGAAAACAAAGCATTTTTTGTTTCTTTTTAAACAGAAATATGAAGATTACCTTTTATTGCCCTGTGTTTTACATGCACAGATTACATATGTTGGAAATAATTTTAAAATAGGCTATATATTTCTTTTGAAGATGTGTGTAGTGTATGCCTTAAATTTAAAATTTAAATGATCAAGGTTGTAATATAAAATATATAGGTAGAGAAAATAATGAACCACACTGTTTGTTTGTCTTCTTATTGGGCAGTGGTTTCTCTCCTCGCTCTGCCATACAAACCACTTCTTTTCAATCGCTGTCTGATGGTGATGTCATGGACACTGACCAGAGAAGTTCTGTGGGTCTTTCATCATTTCCTGGCTGTTTTTAATTCCTGGCTGACCTGCCAGAGCATTAAGCCTGGTTTGTTACAGAGGCCAGTAACCACAAGGGAGGGCCACACATGAGGGTATATATCACTTGAATCTTTAGACAATGCTGTCGCTCCATTCAGTGATGTAAACATGGCTTGATTGTTCAATGGCTAAGGGAACAGTAGAAAGTCAGAAAGGAGATTGGATTGAAGACTGTGTATGAATACCTTTTTATCTTCCCTGAACAGACTGAAAAGAAATATGGGTAGTATATTTTAGAGAAAGTGTTGGCTGAGGAAGTCGAAAAAGTCTATATATTTTTTTAAATGTAAAACACATATCCACAATCTGTAACTACATATAAAATAGATAAAATTGATGAAATTGATGGATTTTTTAAATTACATTTTCATCCTCCCAGAAGCCACTGCTTTAAATCGTATGATCCAATTAACTGCAGCTGGTAATATGGTCAGTGATGAACTGAGAAAAGGACTGGCTGGTGGAGATATCAAGCTACAGAAAACCCGTGATGTAATATAAAGTCTGCTATTTGGGAGGAATTTAGAGTGACTTTAGAAAACAACATAGTAAATGGATTTACTGCATGTCAAAAATGTCTGAAAGTTTTATTGTATAATAACTGAAAGTGTAGGATGTTTTTGCTAAGAAAGCATATTGATATCTGTGCTATTTCAAAAGCCAGCAGTGGTGCTATGAAATGGGATCTTACAAGAACCACACAGCTAAAGCTGCCCAGGTGAAAGGTAAAGGATAGTACAGCCAAACGTTCTGTGTGCGATAATAGTAGATCTTTCGAGACAGTACATGGCGATGGGTTTTAGCTATTAGCACAAGGGTTAATTGACGTTGGTGCTCAAGCTGGCCATGTGGATGCTACACAGCTCCTCCCTGATTCTACAACAGTTTCTCGTGTATTTACCAAATATGTGGAGGAGGTTCTTCAAAAAGTCATCCCAGAACTGAAAATGCAGCTTGAGGAAAGCCACGGAACGGTTACCCTGGAAACAACAACAATAGGGAAACGCAACCAATAACATTAACTTTAACAATAACAATACAAGAGTTAATTGTACATTCATTTAGGGATTCAGTGTGAAAATATTTATGATTGTATGATCTATTTAGTTACATTTTAATTTTAGTTCACGTTTTACTCATTTTATTTCTAGGGATAGATGAAAAGTTGCAGGACTCAGCTAATTTCCACAATATGTGTCTCGATGTATTACCATTGTCTGTTCAATTGTATTGCATGGAAGTGATCAGAAATTAACAATTCATTACTTTACCTAAATAGTATTTATAAATACTAAAAGTATTTGATGTTTGTTTTATTTTAGTTAGTTTCAGAAGCAATATTTTGTCGTTGCCAAGGTAATACCTCGTATGTGAGAAATGTGTCATTTTCCAGGAGTAAGAAAAAACCGAATTGCTTGGTGTGACGTTTTCCAATAGTTTCTGTAGCTGGTGACTGCCAGAATTTGGCCGTAATGCCATTATGGCCAAATTCTGGCAGTCACTAGCTAACTATCAGTGGTTCAATGTAGTTTTTAATTTTATTTTAGTATTATATTTTATTTCAGTTCATGAAAATGTTTTTCCTGTAAAATAGTAGCCTTGTGTGCTGGAAGCAATAATGCATGGTTCATTTTAACAAAATTCTTATTTGTAATATAACGTCCATACCTCACATCATGACTGTGGTACTAAAATCTGCATATCAACAGCTTCACACTGGCAGTAAGGCCGTTGTTCATTCATGTTAGTATTGTATACTAACCCTGTGTGCAGGGCTCAAGCAAAACAGGCCTCTCCATTAAACGTACTGTACGTCTCGGTCAGAGACTACCAGAAACCTGTTGTCCTGCATTGATGGGGAACCTGGATGACACTAATGATATAAACTTACAGTAAATCAGTGGCAGAATGGCTTAATGGTCATTTACATGCAACACACCCATATTCTGCTGTTTCTCCGGCCAATGTGTCTAACAGTGTGAAAACCCCAGACTTAATTTCCTCTGGGATGAATAAAGTCAATCTAATCTAATCTAGTTGATGGGACTGTACACTTAAGTAAAAAACTTGCAGCTTTTTTGACTTGCAATCATGGGAGAATCAACCCCCTTCTCAACAGAGATAGACAATCTAGAGAGGGAGCTGGCAGTCTCAGAGACTGTTTTTGTAGGTGTGAACTGGATTGGGGGCAACCATGGGGGGAATAGTGTGATAAATGAAGGAAACAGGGAGTGGGAAGGGCAGAAGCAGTACTGGAGGTGTCTGCAAGGCAGGTAAGCTTGAGGAAGAAAGGACAGAAAAGCAGGCATATGATTGTGGTGACAGCTCTGTCTCACTGCATGCTCTGGAGAGCCATATTAAATCATGCCTTGCTGCATGGTCAAATGCCAGTGTGCAGTGTTCAAAAATCTGAAACTGGAACAAGACAAAACTATTTTTTTACATTTGTTACACATTTACAAATAATGGTTCACAATTCAATATGTAGAAATGCAATAGTATATATAAATATAATTAGGCAGGATAAAAAAGTTTGTGAAGTTTGCCTTGGCAATTCCCGTAGTAAGCAAATTATATATCTCGGGGGATTAGAAAAGTGATTCAACTAAAATGAAAAAAATATATATACAGGTCCTTCCTAAAAAATTAGCATATTGTGATAAAGTTCATTATTTTCTGTAATGTACTGATAAACATTAGACTTTCATATATTTT
>JAABNY020000015.1:21366698-21379509 GCA_015164015.2 Brevimyrus niger
GTTAAGTTCTCCCCAAACGAGCTTGATGGGCCGAATGGCCTCCTCTCGTTTGTAAATTTCTTATGTTCTTATGTTTTTATGTTTTTACCTCTACTCATCATTCTAGCCATAATATTCAGTATGCCAGAAAACAGTAATTGCTTATGAACTGATGGTTCACTCAAAACTCTGCCTATTCCATTTTTGTGAAATTTGGATTAAGAACAAATAAACTGGAGCAACAAAAATATTACACCAAATACATTTCAGTGAAAAATATGTCCATTTTCGAGCTGCATTTGTGGATTTAAGAACTTAATTCAGCACTATTAACTGTGATCTTTTCTTCTTTGTGCTAGAATATATGTCTATGAGAAAACAGAATACCAGACATTTTATATTTTACTTAATTTCCTATTTATGCATTCATTGTTTAATGAATAATTAGTCCCACAGGGGTCATGTTTTTTTACCTTTTCCTTTATGCGGTATGTTTGGTATTTGATCTCAGATGTGTACTTTAGTTCTAAATGTGTGTTTGTTTCATCATCTGTTGTTGATGATTTGTAGCATCAAATGTATAGATTTGTAGCATGGCCTGGAGTAGGTAAGGTGTTATCAAACTTTCAAATGTTTTAGATTTGATGCCAAAAATTAAAAATAAAATGAAAGAGTCAAAATCAAGACCTCAACATGCTGCAAGAAAAAGAAGATCTTATAATGGCAGTTGAAGATGTTGGAATCTGCATAAAAATATATTCACCCCTGTTAATTTTATTATGTTAAATTCTTTGTGCTCTTGGAACTCAGGAATAAAGCTCAGACAAGCATGCTCAACTTAAATATTTAAAATTTATCAGTAATGTCTTGTTATTCACATTTAAATAGTTTTCGTAAAAAATCTGTCTGAAGACACATGAAGCAAGGGTTTAGCTAAAATAACTACATGCAACATTAGGAAATGCAAATGTAAAGCTAGAATGCCTACAGATGATGTATGCAAACAAATATATTTCCCAGCAAGTAGGGATGATTTAACACACACATACAACATGCAGACACATTTATAATACAGTGCTAATATAATATACAGTAGAGTTGTTGCCATCGGACAGATTTATTTCCTCGCAGTAACTATCCCCATCGGCTGAGAACGGTTCTGCTTGAAACATCAAATGTTCTGCATAGGACAAGAGAAACGAAAGATGTTTATTGGCAGAGAAAAGGTCGGCTTGTGTGAACATAACACAAACAGGCATCCAGAGCACTGGTGGTGAACGAAAACCAGGGTATTCTCTAGCATATAGAACTCAGTTAATGACTAGGAGCAACTCATCAACAGGAAGCATGGTCTCCATCCATGTTACACTATTAGATGTATCAGTCACTGTTTATATTTATTATTTATTTATTTACCTTAATTCTGACTTCCAGAATGGTTCAATTTCCCTTCTAAATAACATCCTTTATCATGTCCAGGTTCACCCTGTACTCAAGAGCAATGACATGCTGTCAATGATATGATGAAGCACAATACGTTTTCATAAGAATCTTCTAAGAAATTAGTTAAAATTTATCAGTTAAAGGGAAAGGTCTTAGATGATTGATAAAAGCTTTCCTAAAATTCTTCATCTTGTGTATGTACAGAAAGAGACAATTGTAGGAGAAACTAGAGGATGGTCTTGCAGGGATCAAATCAATATTTTTTCCTACCACTTAATTGCTCTGTGGAAGCCAAAGGTTTTCATTAGAAGACTGGTCAAACTTTTAATATAACTCAGCCCCTTGTGAGTTTTATTTCCCCTGACCTGGCTTCCGTTTATAAGATTAATAGTTCTGGGAAACATTTTGGTCTCACGCAAGACCTGCCACAACACTGTTGATATTTTATGAGAATGATTTACAAACGCACAAAGCATAATTAAGTTCCCTCATTTCCATTAAGCCGCTTATAGGATTATATTATTTAATGCACCATATTTGATGCAGAAATTATTTAAAACAAAAGTTTCTAAATCCTCTTTTCTTATGTCACCTTTCACCCTTTTTTTCCAGACATGCTTGCAATCCTGACAAGTAACACAACTGATACAAATTTGCTGGCATCGTTAATCAGAATTGAAATCAGTTATAACATTAATATAGTTCTTAAGCATGCTGCATTGGTGGATGTGTTTGTAGTTTATAATTACTGTCTTGGAGCGTTTGTGTAATGATCGTGAGCGATGCACGAACTAAAAAGGCTGGAGTCGTCAGGTAGGGATAACGAAGGGATTTAATATCAAGGACACAGGCAGGGTACTCACGCATAGACTACGAGAATGACAGATCTGGGGAAGACAGACTGAGACACGGACTAAATACAAAAGACAAGCTAGACTTAACAAGCAACAGGTGACTACAATCAGGGCAAAACAGGAGGCAACGAGGTGGGCGTGGCACACACTTGGGAGCGTTGGGAGCAGGACGTTACAGTTTGTGACATCTGCTTCTGAAGGTATTTAGCATTTCATTTTAAATATCTTTGAAAATTCACAAATTGTACTTTCTGCAAATACATTGCCTGCACATTTTTCCACAGGTTGTATTGATTTAAGTAAGTATTTAAAGTAGGCTAAAGCTTCCATTAATATGTACACTTTAATTTAAATGCAGGAAGTTCAGATCAAAGGACCCACACAGAAGACATATTCAGAGAAATATCATCAAACTTAAGATGCCGGACAGTAATTTACCAGACTTCACATGACAACATGAAACCATTCAAATAACAATTGTAATAGTAGCTTTTAAACAAAATGTAAAAGATTTTTATGGTGTTTTGCTGGCATGCCTTTCATGTTTCAGAGATACTATGCTATGGTTTAACTTGAGGCATGCACTGTGCACCATTCTTTCTGTGGCAATTACAACTGTGTACATCTTTTGTGATTTAACAGTGTTCCTGTGTTTTTGAACAGTTACAAATTGCAGTCACTTTCTATAACTGAGCACCTCAGTGATCAATCGACAACATTTTTTTCCCTCAATATGTTACTAGTTCTGATACAGTCTGACTTAATATGTTGCTGTGTGAGTGAACGTGTGATTGAGGGTTCAGGGGTAACAAATAAAAATAAATAGTCATGCTCAATTGATTCTCAAACGGAGATGGACTACACCCTCAAGCTCACCTTTTCTTAAAAGTCACATAATGTCCTTGACTTCCAAACATTGGCCATGATGGTCACGGTTCTCTAAAATGACTGGTCACACAGTCAACACAACATTAATTGCATTGCATCATGAGGTAACAAAACACTCAATATCAGGATCTATCATTGGGGGATGCTTGTGTAGGATCACACATGCACATATCACAGAGCTTACATTCCAGGTGGCCTGAAACAAGGCCTAGCCTGGTACGGGAGGTACACATTGGCCTATAGGTACCAAAGGGGGCTTAGTGATCCCCACACACAAACTTAAACACACACACACACACACACACTATTCCCTAATGAACCTGACCCGAATAAGATGGGTGATGGATATTGTAACGTTCGCGGTGATTTGCATGGAAACAAGCAGGATCACCACGAAGACTTACGTCAATGACGGAACAAGGGACTACTGACAGAGACACTGACTAAATACAAAAGACAAGCTAGACTAAACGAGCAACAGGTGACTACAATCAGGTCAAAACAGGAGGTAATGAGGTGGGTGTGGCACACAATTAGGGGCATTGGGAGCAGGACGTCACAGATAATTTATAATCTCTATTACATAACTTACAAGTTATTTAGTTGTTAAGCAGTAACGAACATTGCATTTATAAATAATAGAAAAACTCAGGTCATTTAATTTAAACAGGTACATTTCTCTCATCCCCAGCAGTATAATAACCTTATCTGGCATGTATTAAATTCAGATATATTCAATCAGTTCATTACTGCCACAGTGAGTGTGTATAGTATGAAGCTGTATTTAGTAGAGAATGGATGTGCAAAAACCCCATGTTCACAGGGAAATCCATTCTGCTACTTGCTATGGAAGCTAGCAATAGCTATGAAGGCTAGGAAAATCAATGTTCGATGCACTGAAAAACAAAAATTAAATAAAAAGACAATATTTCATAGTGATCCATGCTAAAAATTTCAGTTATTCAGAATATAATTTAATTTGTTTTAAATCCTTATATGATTATAAAGTTCAAAAAGTTGTAAAGCAATGTATATTACTTTATTTTTATCATACATTTTATATAATAGCATACCATAAAGAAATTAAAATAGCATCCAAATGTTGTTGTGATTACACTGCACACGCAAAGTACATAAATGAAAGGTTACTGCATATACATTTTATACGCCTACAGTTTTTGTAAAATGTCCATTAAAAGAGCAAACAGTGGAATCCTCCCATGAGGGGTAAATTCCATTTCAAAGATGACTGCAATAACATCACGGCTGCTTGCTGGAAAAATCCTATTAGTTTTCACTGCAGCAGCACCTGGAGGACCTGAAAGGGATAAGCACTGACCTGCAGATATAGAGAAGAACAGTGTTTATGCTGGATATAATAAACACATAAATGTATGTGTGTGTGTGTGTGTGTGTGTGTGTGTGTGTGTGTGTGTGTGTGTGTGTGTGCGTGCGTGTGTGTGCGTGTGTGTGTGTGTGTTTTCCAGGACACGTATCCTAATATTTTCCTAGACACTATGCTAGAGTAGGAACACAAAGCAAAAGGAATATACATTTTTTCAAGGTGGACAGTGGGGGGGTGTCAATGACTCGACATTGTTTTCCATGATTACTTTTGTCCTCTAATCCACTCTCAGCACTGAGCCATGTCTCAACAATTGCACTGTATTGGGGTTCTTATTGAGTAAAACATCCCTTGCCATTACCGTGGATCCGATTAGCAAACTAACAGGTTGTTAGCACCCCTGGACCCCTGGCAAAAATCGCTTACCGGTACCTTGCAAGACAGTCATATCATCCATATGAAATACCATGCTACTGGACATTACCGCATTAGCTTAAATCGGGGTTAATGTCAGAATATGAGGCATTCTGCTCTAAAGCATCACTTCCTTTGGCAGTCATTTTATAAGTTCATATCATTCAATGTATTCACAGTTTTGCATAATGAATTAAAAGTTCCTCTCCAAACAGAGAAGGTTTTGCTTACATATGCTGTTTTTCCACGTATTTTAAGCTAAATGCCTAGAATGTGTGTCTCTTATTCTTTGAATATATATTTCTTTCCCATTATTTCTTTGTGTCCACTGCTCTGTGACTAAAAGCCCAGTGGTATTGTTCCACTAGAACTCCATGAAACCACTTCACATATGACCCCCACTTTTCATTATCTCAGTTTGATACAATAGCTTGCTGTATGGATATGCACTCAGTGGATAATATTTGTTACTCCTAGCTAGTACTGGGATGGACCCATGTTTGTTTCTACAGAAATGCCATTGATGGAGGTTTTTCGTTTGTTTATCACACAATTTTCTGCAAATTCAGTATACAATAGCTGTGAAAATCCAAGGAAGCTGGCTGTTTCGAATCACTGCAACTACCCATATGACACCATCAATCACCCCACATTTAAAACTGCTTTGGTAACACACCACAGCTAAGCAGCAAGGCTGCACAAACTGGAACCGCCTCTGTGACGACACGCCTTTGCACTTATTGGCTGAAGAGTTTAGTTATACGCATGACGTTTGTATTCCAGGCAGTTCCAATGTGTAATCTGCTATTTCTCCCGAATATCATGTAAAACAGTGAGAACTGGTTTTCAGTTAATTTACCTGGTGAATTAAAGTTTAAATAAATTACATAAATGCTCTAATAGTACACATAAGTTAGTGGTTTATTTATTGTTAGTTACTATAATGTTGCACTGTTTTATTTGGTTAATCATCCAGTCTGTGATGAAGGCATTCAAATAAGAATTGCATTGTAGTATGACTCATTTCCTGACGCGTACAATTTGTATTGTCAGCATTCACGGTTCGACTTCTGACATTCAGATTGAGTTCCAAGTCAAACTGGTTTGTTCGACTTTCAAGAAATTTCAGTTCTAGTGAGTTTGAGAACGAGGTACCACTGTATATATATATCAGATTTTTTGGTGCAATTTTGCATGCTTTTTTTTTTGTGTTCTCCCATTGTGTTCTGCGTCCTGATTAGCACATTGTGTTCTGGGTCCTGATTGGCTGTAGACCACTGTCAATCAATCTCCTCTGTGCCGTGTCTCCTGTATAGCTTGTCAAATTTAATAATGAAATAATTATAAATTAATATTTATTTTCAGCGCCTTTCAAAACACCCAAGGTCACTTAACACAGCAAATTACAAATAAAATTTACATAAATCTTTGATCACTAGCATTGTGACTCTGAAGTGCTGTACTGTATGTTTGTAAGTTTTCTCCCCAACAAACCCAACAATGTTGACGAAACGTTTTGCACCGTCAAAGGCACCTGCGGTAGCACCCAAAAGGCAGAGGAAGATGCTAACCATCGCACAAAAAGTTGGACTTCTGGACATGCTAAAGGAAGGTAGAGGTTACACGGCAGTAGGTCGCCATTACGGAATGAATGAATATTCAGTTTGTTACATAAAGAAGGAGGAAAATAACATAAGAGCAACTGCAGCAATAAGTTTCAACAAGGGTGCAAAAAAGATCAGTGACTGCAGGAAAAAGAACATTATGCTGGATACTAACATTATCTGCACAAAAGCTAAAAAGCTTTATGGAACTTTTGCTGACAGCGATGACGTCCATGACAGCGAGGAGCAGGATGATGCGGAGCCCAGGCCATCGACGAGTGCTTTTCATGCAGAACCAAGCCCATTTAATGCCAGCAAGGGCGGGTTTGACAAATTTCAGAAACGCTTTGGACTTAAAAGTGTTTCACTGCATGGAGAGGCCGCCTCTGTGTATACCGCTGGAGCAGAGGCATATGCAAACAACAAATTTAAAGTGATCATCGAGGAAGGGAGATTTAAGCCTGAACAAGTTTTTAATATGGATGAGACAGGCTTTTTTTGGAAATGAATTCCCTCTCACACCTTTATAATGCAGGACGAAGTCAAAGTCCCAGGATTTAAGGCCCAAAAAGATCGTGTTACTCTGGTTACGTGTGGAAATGCCGCAGGGTTTATAATAAAATAATAATAATAATAATAAAATTGGGGCTTATTTATAAAATCCAAGAGCCCTAAAAAATAAAAATTGCCTGTTTACTGGATGCACAACGCAAAGGCTTGGATGACAAAAGCGTTCATTCTGAATTGGTTCAAAGAGTTTTTCATCCCAGAGGTCAAGTGTTATTTGAGAGGAAAAGTACAAGACTTTAAAATGCCTCTGCTCGTAGACAACGCCGGAGGCCACGCTGATGATTTGTCATATGATGGTGTGCGAATCGAATTTCTGCCACCAAACACTACATCGCTGATTCAGCCCATGGACCAAGGCATCATCCGCGCTTTCAGGGCTCTCTATACGCGCAACACCCTGCAACATCTTTTTGGAACTATGGACTCAAATCAAGATTTCTCACTAAACTACTGACTACTGGCATGAATACACCATTGCATCATGTCTCCAAAATGTTCAGAAAGCCATTCAGGAGACTGAAACTTTAAATGCTAGAGGCAGTGCACAACCTTACTAAATGCTCTCTTCATAAGATCCATCACTCTGCGGTAGGTACAGCTGTGAATCTGGCTAAACAGCTCGGGGGAGATGGATTTATTGATATGACTCCTGATGACAATAATGCCCTGATTGATGTCCACTCACAACCGCTGACTGATGAAGACCTGGCAGAGAAGACAAAGCCAGCAAGCGAGGACGAGGGAGTAGAGGATGAAGAGGACGCAAGTGTTGATACAGTGAAGTGGCGCCAGGATAAAGAGGCGCGGTCCGAAGAACTATGAAATTCTCGTGAGTCACTATTAATAATTTCTTATGTGTCCAACTTCGTAGGTTGATCGTTAAAACTAAAATTGTTAATTCTAAAATCCATCATTATTATTTATGGGAAAACATTTATATTTTTACTTCTCAAACAAACGATTGGGCCTGAAAACTGAATAATTGGTTTCATTCTATAATACTGTACTGGAGGTTTTTTTTGTGATTATTTCTCACAGGGCACAATAAAGAAATGTGTCCTCTGCTTTTAACCCATATGTCACTTTCTTAACATAGCAGTAGGCAGCTAATTTAGCACCTGGGTAGCAGTGCTTGGGGGTGGTACCTTGCCCAGGGTACCTCAGTGGTATATTGCTGGTCAGGGATTTGAAACTGCAATCTTTTAACTATGAGTGTGCTTCCCTAACCATTAAGCCACCACTGCCCACAGATTTGAACTTTGATGGTGTTTAAACAAGAGAGAAAAGTGTGAAAATGTTAATGCCTATACAGTATATATACTTGTAGTGCCTGCAAATTTCTATTTAGGATAAGACTAAAAATTGAGAAATTTCAATAGGCACAAGTTATTTTTCCTCATAAGAAGGGTGATATCAAGACTGCGTCAGCCTTTACACATCAAATTTTAACTTATCTGAGCAGCCCCAAATGTCTTGAAAATAATAAAGTACATGTGGCTAACCTAAAATCAAAGGTATACAAAAATGATCAAAAATACATAGGGTTTAATGGGTTAAAGAAAATTTCGTTCAAAAGTGCTCAGTTGCATGAAAATGTACCTGCATCACTCTGGAAAGGCTCCAATCTCCACATTACCCCCAGGAGCAAATCTCCTTCTTAAGACTCATGTTGCGAACTCAATAGGACCTGTCAGATGCATCATCACAAAACATTATTTTCTATAGGAAGATCATCATAATATGTTTCTCTATAGTGTGACACCAAAGTTTTAATGCATATTGTTTGACATATCAAATTATGATTTTGTCCTGACTTCTCTTTCAAGTTGTCCACCGAATTCCTAAAAACATTTCCAAGACAGTTCCGTGCTAAATCATCACTCTTACTTTTTAAAACTTTTTTTTTCTTTGCCTTTATAATTCTCACTTCTGTCGCACAGAGTCACATCACAAAAGTGAAGGCGGGATGTGAGAACTGGGTGGTATGATTGTGACAGCATCACAGTGGGCCTGTGCCACTTCAAAATGCAGAATCAAAGTGAGATCCAAGTGCTAACTCACTGTATGAATATGCAAGAACATGGCAATGTTAAATTTCTTGGCATTGCCTGAGTCAGTCTGAGCTCTTGCACTGTTTGTGAGTATGAAAGCTGGCCTCCTTGCTGTCTGATGGAGAGGTAGTGGGGCAGATTTAAGATTTGGTATCTGGTATTGAAATGAAATGATTTGTCATGTGAATTGTTTAGTTTTCTGACATCCCATATGGGAGTGATAGGTCATGATGGGATGGGGGGGGGGGGGTCATTAGATGTTATGCAGCATGACTCTGTCGGATTGCATGTTGCATTGGTAATAAATAGCAAACACCACCTTCCAATCTATAGCTCATGTGCAGAGGACACTGTTATTGCCCCTGTGCTCTATTGCTGCAGAGCTTTACTTCATAAGCCTCAATACAATCTCTGCTATGCTACCCAGGGGAGGGGTGAAGATTATAGGGAGGAAGGGTCTCAAACTCCATTACCCTTTTGATACATCTAGAGACTGGGCCAAGTGAAGCCAAAGTAGGTGAAGAGTCGCTGTGCATGAAGAGGTGCAGCAGCAAAACTGTATTAAATGCTAACCTTAACCACAGATGTTTGAAGTAGTTTATATTGAAATCATTTAAAAAAAATCAAAATCATGTATGAGACTTGGTGGTGTAATGCTTTACAGGGGCTGATGGAAACAACACAAACTGAAGGTTGCCAGACAAAAATGGTAAAAGGCACCTGCGTTCATACTTCATTCCAAAGCTACCTTATTTGTGAGTTATTGCACATAATCATACCAGTATTCTAGCTGCTAAAAGTGAATGCCCAAATGAATGCTTTAATATACAATCATCCAACAGAGAAGGAATGGTTCTATTGCAAAGAGAATTGCATTTTTGACAGCTCCATTTTAAGCAATCAATAACCTTGCCAGAATAACATGTTATCAATACTTTTCTGTTGAAGTGTCCCTGCTTCTCCATTGCAGTCCAACCTTTCTTTTATTATGATATCGATGCCTTCATGAATACATTTATTTTAATGGAGGCATTAGTCTCAGACCAAATGAATAATGACCTATGCTCCAGTGCAGATTTTAAGAATAGTTTAAGCAAGTCTATTGTAAATGAAGAAAAATAATGCCAATGGTTATTATGAGTTATAGGTTAAATTTAAAGGGCTGTTTTCAACCCTTCATTATCATTTGGACAATCTTATATGCAGGGAAGAAATGTCATGTGACTGGAGAGAGGGTGCCAGTGGCCTGTTGTACAGCACATGACATGGTATTTTTGATGTCAGCCATATCTTATCTGATATTGAATGGGTCAGTTACTTAAAGAAGTATGGTTTAGTAAAACTTGCGGCTATAATAAAATGTAATAAAAGGCCAATGAAATGTGTACACAGCTTAACCAAGTATCAGAAGCTAAGTAGGCAAATAAATAGATTTATACTGTACCCTCTTTTTATTTCTTTTATGGAGAAGTCATGTTTCAAACTAAATTCCCAGTGGCCCTTTTTTTTACCATACTTTTCCTCAGGAGCCAGGAAGACTGCTGTGACAAACCCCATTCATTCTGTTCAGTAAAGAGTGTTAAACTCATTCTGGCAGTGTCACAGGGTTGTATAAACTCTATTGTTTTCATAGCGGCACCTTTCTATAAATGAATTATTATTTACTGCTGTTACTGCTGAGGTTGTGTTAATTGCCAAGCAGCGTACATTTTAATGAATTCAGGGAGAGAAAAATTATGTCGTGTAAGGACTGAGAATTCTGTTAAAAATTGGTTTTTGGGCCATAATATCCTACAGAATAACAGCACCCTACTACCCCCTACATGTGGTGAATGTGAATTTAATTCTCCTTCTCATTGTTTACAATCACCGGGAGATTTAATAACACCGATGATTATCAATTGAATAGAGACAAAATCCACAGGCTGAATTGTCATCCATCACCCAAATCTGTACATTGAGTGTCTTATCTAATAAAACTAACTTCTTTTTGCGTGCTGTTTGATATATGAATAGTGATAGATTCAAGTATTTAAGGTCTATGTCATGTAAATACAGGCACTCTGAGTTTCTGGATTTTGTTTTGGACTTTAATGCTTCTGTTGGTGCAGAAGAATCCAATCATGCAGCACCATGCATTAATCTGATCTGACAGTTAGGATTTGGAAATTAGAACTTTTATGTACTAAAAATGACCATGTGTCATGCAAGTGAATAGCAGAATAATCAAACGATTGACTGAAGCATGGCATGATCCAGCCCATCAATGTTTACTTGGAGGACAGCATTTTGAGTAGAGGGAGGAAAATACAAGATTAAAAAATATATTAAGGTTTTATGCTCTAGGGAGGAGCATGTGAGTAAGGAAAGGCATTTCCAAATAAATCCATTGTCCAGAGGCTTGTGGCAAACTGCTTAAAATCTAAATTGACCTGAGAACATTTAGTTATTATGTATTTTTTAAGATTTCCTTTAAAGCTACATGTAGTGACGTTTATCATTCAAGCTACATTATTACACAGAAACAAAGACAGATGGAAGCTTCTGCTTAGAAATGAAAACTGATAACATCATTGTGATAATATGATATTTTCCAAAAGGAATTTTACTTCCCTAGGAAGTCTGAATTGTCCAATGCCAAAAACTCAACATTTAACAATCACATCCTCTTGTGTTACGTACAGCTGCTACATTTCGTAGTGGAAGATGAATCTGAAACAGTTTAGGGAGCGTGGCGTGTTCATTAAAACTGTAATGTGAGATCAATAAACAAACTACAGCAGTAGTTTTTTAAAAGAGTGATGCGACACATAGTGCCAGCAGTAATAAGGATTTTGAATTATTTGGTAAATGCCAGTGGTTGCAGCAGCCCCCAGTTTGGCCTTCAGAAGCATCCGACATGCCTAAACCACAGGAGTGTGAGTGGTGGATCTGAGGATTTCAGTGCTTTCCACTCGCCAGCAACCTTGCATCACCTGAGCAAACCCAGGTAAGTACATTAGCTTACTGTATGGGGGGATAAAGCAGACGATGTGCTTAGAGGATTACTGCTAACTAAAGAAGACGGAAGCAGTACAAGACTGTGAGAGAAGGTTATGACAAACTCTTTGTGTTGAAAATGAATATAATCTATGAGTAGGCTAGGTTTAATCACTGTGTGCAACAACCAAGCAGAACTGTTGATGCACTCCTGGGCAGGCTCCATGCTGGGGCAAGAGGGGGCAATGACCCCTTAAACAAACGTCTTGCCCCCTTCAAGCAAACTTTTGAGGAAGAAAATAATAATTACCCTCAAACTGAATATGGACAAGATTTACTGCAGTAGCTGGTAAATCGACTGAAAAAGGCAAGTTTCACTTCTTCTTCACTCTTTCCCTCCGTGTTATGTTTGTGCGCGGACTCACACAGCACTCAGGAAGGGTCCAGCTGCAGACGCCTGTAGAGTGGCGCTCCACCGGAAATACATCACCTCCACAGGGAACATGTGACTGCACTCTGTGTTACAGTAAATAAACACTAACTTAACTATCCCTAACCCTAACCGGTAGTGTTTTGTTGGGTTCAAATATGTTTGATATAAGCCATCTAAGATTCTAACGGGTCTAGATGCTGTTCAGCCAAATGATTATTTTAATATTAGTCTAAACACTAGAACTCGTGGCC
>JAABNY020000015.1:21384400-21395699 GCA_015164015.2 Brevimyrus niger
AGAGCTGGTATACTGTCACGCACTATGTTAGTACCTGTTGTTCTGAGAAAAAAACATTAAACTTACAATACATTGCAATAAACAGTATGACGTTTTTTTTACTTATTTACAGTTTAAATAAAATTACATTATATAAAAGTTTCTTTGTATTTGAATTTTTATTTATGCATTTCCAAATACAAATTGCTTTATTGTGATATATATCGTTATAGAGGTAAAAAATTGCTTCTACCGTGATAGAAGATTTTGGTTATATCGCCCACCCCTATGTGACACCTACCATATATTTGGCTGGGCTTAAGATGATGAATCTCTTTTATCTTCTGTTCGCTACCACATGTTATTCCTACAGCTATGCAGTGGCCACCATTCACGACTGTCCAAATACCTTATTTTCCACATTTTTGTAGAATAACTATGTTTCTTCTCATGTGAAATAGACATTTATATATTTTACAGAAAGTAGAGCTGAGTTATGAGAAAAACAATCAGCTGCTTGTCACAGCAGTAGGGTCCTGGGGCCGGGGTGTGAGGGACTAGAAAATGTTTCGGAAGAAGGGTGTTCCTAGATGTAAAATGGAGAACCTGCACAGAAATAAAAGTGAGGCATATATTAGGAAGTTTCCCTGGCAAGTGATGCTGATGGAGAATCATAGAGGATGTGCACTGCTAAGGGAAATATGATTCTCATGCATTTTTCTCATGCTTCAGGTACAATATCAAAGCTCAGAGCACCTGCACTGGAACGGGGCCAATGAAAGACAGGGCTCCAGCAGAAAAACAAAATCGCCTCCTTTACCAAAAAAGTGTTCATAAAATATCAGATAAAAGAGGGTTGTTATCCAAGATTAAATTCTTCATATATTCTGAACGGCCAAAAAAAAGTCACAATTTGAATTTTTCGTTGGGCCACCTTTAGCTTTGATTATGTCACACATTTATCATGGCATTGTTTCCACAAGCTTATGCAACATCTCACCCTTTATTTTCATCCAGAATTGCATAAATTTCTCACTGAGATCCTGTATTGACAAGTGAGTTGAACCACTCCATAAAGCCTCCTTCAGCACATCCCAAAGATCTTCGATGAGGTTAAGGTTCTGTGGTGACCAAGTCATGCGTGAAAATGATTCTTCATGCTCCCTGAACCACTCTTTGACAATTCAAATCCAAAGAATCTTGGCAATCTTTGTCCTGGAATATGCCCATGCCAAGAGGGAAGAAAAAAATTCATTGATGATGCGTGAAGCTGTAACCTGGCCTTTCAGTAGATTCAGGTACTCACTGACTTTATTGCTGCATAACATTGCTAAGCTGTAATAATGATCCAGTCATTGGCTCTTACAGTAAGTATTTGCTGATATTAATTGATTTTTTTTTGGCCGGGCAGTCAAAGTCCAGGCCTTGTTGAATGGTACAACAGCAGTGTGCATGCAGTTAGCTGAGCACAGCCATGTTTTGATGTTAAATATTCTCCTGACCAGCAATTCCTACCCTGAAGTATAAGACCTATTTGACTGTGAGCAGAATTTCAATCAATTTATCTCTCTTAAAAGACTAACCAATTTATCACTCATTATGTCAAGGAGGCTCAGTTAGTGAAGTCATTCTTCTGTCCCATCTGGCTATTTGCAGAATTGTTGAAGAGTTGAATTTTTGTTTTAGTGTCTTAAACACTGTGTAACCTAAAATTCTACACAGTACGGGTGTGTGTGTTTTCACCTTTTTTGTACTTGTTAATCATGTGCAAGTTGCCAACATGAGCAGTGAACATGAAACTATTCTTAAAGTATGCCCTGGGATTAGTATATGCAGGATTTAAAGGGGGGTAGTACTTTAATTTTTAAAAAGAGTGATGAAAATAGGGAGACCCCTGACACATGACCACCCTCATTGCTATAATAACTAAATATATACAGAGAAATTAACAGTGCACCTCCTGGCTCACGGCTGCAGCATCTGTAATTGCACAGGCAACATACAGTATGTGGGTGGGATACATGGGCATTTTGTCTTTTTTTTTTCTTCGGCATTTCATTAGGATCATCTAAAATCATTTGTTCTGCAAATTACTTTAAAAATCCAGTCAAAAACTTTATGTAAAGATAAAAGTTTCTATGCAACAGTAAAGGTATATACTTAAATAACAATATGAAAGGCCAAAGTTGAATACAAATATAATCATAATTCAGAGTATGAAAAAAGTAAGTACCTATTAAATACCCACTAATGATATATGTGAAAAATAGTTAAAAACTGTATATTTTGTGTTTAAAATATAATAATAATGGAATTAAAATACAAGCAAAATAGAGAAAAGAGACTATTAAATATCAAGATTATTGGGGAATTATGAATGTGGGGCCATGACTTTTATTTATTCCCAAAATATCACAGCATGCTCTGTTTCCACAAATACTGTTGGAGCTTTGTGGCAATTCCCAGTCTGCTGACCCTGGTGCCAGGATGACACAGTGGATTCCACACCCAAGGTGCTGTCTGAGAGCTGAACTGTGTGGATCCCCAGATACACTTAGAGCCCCCTAGCGCATGCAGCACATTTGCTAAAATAAGAATCTCTGCTAGCTGCCCAGAGGTGCAGCCTGTGCTCCACAGGGACTACATGCAGCTTGTAGCCTGAAAGGTTGAACCCACCAGACAGGGTGTGCAGATTAACATTTATATGCAATCTCAGATAGTGTAGGTCCCTATATTATTTCTACAATCAGTCTCAGATAGTGTAGGTCCCTATATTATTTCTACAATCAGTCTCAGATAGTGTGCAGCCTATGGTTTATATGGGCTCAAGCAGTTTGGAAAAACAGATTTTATTATCACAAGGCCAAGCAAGACACACATGTAAAATACTGCAAACTGAGCCATCCTGTCCATGCTGCCACATTTTCTGTCTGATGCTGTTCCCATTGGACAGGACATGACAGAAAGAAGTCACCAGTCATTGAGGTGCAATGTGAGGTTCGTCGTGGAAAAAAGTCAAATGTGAGGCTGACAAAGAACTGTGCACAGATACACATATTTATATGTTTTAGCAGCCTGAAGGAGATTTTTGGCATAATTTTTCAGGTACTCCTTAAAAAGTATGAAAATGAGACCTTAAATGGTATTTTAAAAGTATAAAGTACAAATCTCAGTTCACATAAATATTTTCTTTATCATTTAACTTATAAAATGTAATTATATAATAATAGTAATGATAATATTAATAATAAAGGTATTAAAAACTTTATAGGAATGAGAGATGAGCACTGTTACAGTTTTTTTATTTTAATAAGGAAATATATAAATATCAAACACAAAGCTACTTAGCTAGCTGTAACTGACACAGGCTAAATTTGAAGGCAGAGAAATGGTTTGTGGAGGGCAAAGGAGGCTGTTTTTCCTCATCTTTTCAAAAAGTGGCTCTATATCTAGTTAGTGCCGCTGCATTCTGAGCTTTTGTGGAGTGTATTTCCACTGTGTATGGACTATTCTCGCCTAGTTTGAAAAATGGGGCAACCATTTCTGTAGAGTAGCGGGTTTTCTTCAAGATCAACAGGAAGTTAACTGATGATTCTCCCTGCCACATACAACTATGGTCTGAGTAATTGTTTTGTAGAAGAAGGCAATTTTTTTGAAAAATATAAACAAATTATTTCTCTGTGAAAATCAGCTTCTGTGCTTATGGTCTCCTGCTGTATTACTTTTTATTCTTCTTTACACCTAGGATAAAATTTGGAACCGACAGCTTTAGAAATTTCTGCGCGCATGTTTCTCACATACTGATTAGGTTTATTATAATATTAGAGATTTGGAACTTCTTTTATTCTACTTTTTTCAGCTGCCTACTTTAATTAAGGTTATCACTATAATACTGAAAAAAACTAAACAAAATAAAAACCTTGCATTTCATACATAAAACCACTTCATCAAAATGAAAATTAAAACAAAGTAAAAAAAGTAACCAAACTATTTAAACTGAAATAAAACTGACATTGAAAACAATTAAATGCTAAATTAAAATAAAACTAAAGAAAAATGAAAAATTATAAAAACCCTACAAGTAATGAAAGATGTGACATCATCACTCAACATATTCTACAAAGCTTGTTGGCTACCCAGCTAACTTGTGACTAAGCATCAAGTTATAAAACATAAGAGATTTGATTATATATCTGAGCATGACACCAAAACACAATGATAATGTCAATAGTTAACAACAAAGCACTTGGTGTACCCAACATTGCCCCCCCCACCCAATTTTGCATCTTCATGCCATTGTAAATTGCAAGAGCAGCATGACAAAAGAGAAAATATATCACCAGAGAATTGAACTGCTGTTGTGTCTTGGATGTCTAACATGCAGCCTCAAGATTATATCCTTAATAACTGCTTCATACTAAACTGAGTTTCCAATGAATGTCCAGTTACATGCTCACTACATAATACTTATTATAATGACAAAGGAAATCAACAAGCAGCTATCACATGAGCCTGCGTCTTCAGAGGTTGCAACCAATGAGTGCCAAAAGGGGAGAAAGGAGTGAAGGCAAATTAAATATTGTGGAGTACCGAATTAGTGGCTCAGCAGCTACAGCAGGATCTTGATTTAATTAGTTACTGGGCCGATATCCTTGCAGATGAAATTTAATGTAGACAAATGCAAGGTACTCCATGTAGGGAGCAGAAGTATAAAGTACAGGTATTTTATGGTTCCCACTGAAATAAAGGTAGCTGATTATGAGAAAGACCTTGGTGTGTATGTTGATGCTTCCATGTCCCATTCTCGCCAGTGTGGGAAAGCAATAAAAAAGGGCAATTCCCGGTCTCACACCCTTTGAGCAACTAGTTGCTGCACCCAACACTTTCATCGGGTGAAGGGGGATGCCGATGTCAGCACGGGTCTTTTTTTTCACACCAAATTTGCTTGAATTACATGCATGTTTATGAATAACACAGGGTGCAAAAGCTGTGTTACTTTCATTTATTCCGTTTATTTATTCTTACAGACAATAGTACAAGAGGAGCCCCAAGCACATTAATAGAGTATATTAATAGAGTGAAAGTGCTTTCTATTGACATAAGCATAAGCAAATTTATTCTCTGAAGGTGACTTTATAGCAATTTGGGCGCAGTCCATAGCTTCGACTACATTGGGAAAACCAGACATCGCTGCAAATTGCGGTTTAATATTTGCCTGTTCAACTACAGTGTAAGGAAATTTTATATATCTGGGTGACAAGTGGATTATGCCGTCCCATACAGCTGGCATGGCGCGACTTGGTGTTGACTGAGAAATACCATATCGCTCCGCAAGTTCTTGCTGAAACGCACTTGTGGCTTTTCACCCGCGAGTGGACAGAACTTGTAAAGGAACAGGTAGCCTACAGTGCAATTCCTCATTGTCTGCTTTTGTAATGCTGGCCCCAGTTTAGCACACAGCTCCTAAAGGATTGCTCTTTGAAATCTGAATCGACTTAGAAGTCAGTCATCATCATGGGCCAGGAAATCAGTATACGATCCCTGAATAAACGCTCTCTTCTAATTCTTCTTAAGCTATGTCTTCCATATGTCTTTTAGAGTTTTGCTTCTTTGCGCTTGTTTACACAGTCTTCAAAATTTTCCACCTAGTTTTGATCTGTTCAACTGTTCTGTCAATGCCCGCCTCCTGCATCACCTTGTGCACTTCCATAAATAATTCAGTGTTTCGGATTTTACGCCCATTAAGTCTCTCCACGATATTGAATTGATTTTAATGTATCCAATAAAAACTTAGTGTCAGGGACTGACCAGTACAGGCAAACTCATTTTTGTCCACTGCTGCACTTGTGGTAAACTCACTAAACTAGCTAGTAGCTACCTGCCAGAGCTTACGCAAATGCGCAGGAACAAGGGAAGCATTCTAATAATAGGTTTGCCTATTTACATGAGTAGTTTCCTCTATTTATAGGATTAAAAGAAAGGTCTACACCACCTCTTTTAATCAGACTGAAAATTTAAACGGATTCATTCGAATCCAATTACTTGAACTATTTACATGAGATGTTTTTAATTGGTTTTCGTAATTAATCGGATTAAAAGTGAAAAAATTGTGTCTATGTAAATGAGGCACAGTAATACTGCAAGGCATCCTTTTGATGCAGATGTGTCCATCATATAGGTGACAGTCTGGGAAAAGTTCTGGGTTCTTGCCCAAAACACAGAAGTAAATACACTTGAAATGCAATAATTTATCATTGCTGATTGTTCATAATTTTGTCCATGGGAGGAAACAAGGGACCCTATAGCAGGGGTCTCAAATTCCAGTCCTAGAGGACCGGAGCCCTGTGTAGCTTAGTTCTTCCCCCCTTCCACTCAAGGGCTGTCTGGTAATTAGCACAAGAAGTTGATTTAGTTGTGTTAAATGAAGGTGAGCCAAAAACTGTGTAGGGCTCCGACCTTCCAGGACTGGAGTTTGAGGCCCCTGCCCTAGAGGAAACCCATCACAGACATGAAGAACATGTAAGCTCTGCTTAAGTTCAGCCCCAGGTTTTCAATGTGGTTTAGGTCAGGGGACTGAAATAGTCATGGCAAAAGCTTAATTCTTTGGTCACTGAGCCTTTTTTTGTGTGGTTTTGGAGAACTTCTTGATGGAGCTAGCAAGATTTATTTTATCAGATATCCTGGTCATATATGGAGTCCATTATACCTTGTACCTCGTATAATAATAGTAATAATAATAATCATTATTATTATTAGCATTTATTATTATTATCAGTATTATTATTAATCATAATAATAATAATGACAATGATAATAATAATTATTATTATCATTATTGTTATTATTATTATTATCATTATTATTATTAGCATAATAATAATGAGTGACACTGATGGTGCTGAAGATCAGTTTCCCAGAGTCCTGATTTCTCACCATTCTTCACTCCCTTAGAGTATTCAGTGATACAAGGAATGTTTAATCTCTTGAGCTCATGTTACAACACAATACTTACATGGACTGGTAAAAAGTAAGGGATCCTCCCACCACAAGGATCCCTACCATGTGATGATTTTTAAATGGAGTACATATTCTAGAAAGGAAATAACATGAAATCGAAAGCACACTAGGTCTTATGTCACTTTGCTTCCTTCATTTTATACTCCACCAGATGCCTTTCACCAGTTTCATTTTATTTTTTTGTTTGTTTATCTTTTTTGCCATGTACTTTAAAAATAGGTAATTTTATTTTGACAGCAATTTGCATGTAAAGTAAAGTAGGAAGCTGCCATGTCCTGTACTGCAAGATAACTGCTGAAACAGCTGCTTCTCTGTGGGGCTGTCAGGGGCTCCTCCTCCGCGGATTAGCGCTCCATCTCCATACTGTCTGAGGTGTGGAATTTTTTCAGAAAGCCATTTTTCCTGCAAGGTCTCCATTTCTTTGTATCTGTTTTTCTTTTTTTATTTCCAGGGTTTTTTTAAGTATGCAATTTCACAAAGAAAATGAAAATGCTTTTCCATTTTTTCATATAGAATCATTCTTACTCAAATGTTCTTTTACTGGATTGAGCCAAAGGCAATTTCCAGCTTACACATTATTTAAAATGCATTACTTTTGACAGATGCAGCATAATATTCTAAGCACATTACTTATGGACATCAATTAATACAGCAGATAACTGTGAGTGAGTCCTTATAGTGTCTTTTCCATTAACAATTAATGTACAGTATTTCTTGTTTGAAGTCTTTCTTTCCTTTTGTTTGTTGTTTTCCAATCTGCAAATATCCTAATAGCATCTCTTTCTTTCATAACTGAGTTGACCAGTGGTTGTCTCAACTTCAGCCTTAGCCTTGCTTGGTTAGTTAGGAGGATCAGTCAGATATTAAAGTGGGAAGGGGCAGAGTTCAGTTTCCACTTTGATATGTGTAATGTGCTTAGCATTTTGTTGCATTGCTGTGTTTAATCTTGTGTTTATCATACTTTGTGTTGTAACCTACAGACAACAATTAATGCATTTAAGTCCATTTATGAATGACATGGATTCAAGACTTTTGAGGGTTTTTTTTGGCTGTTTAAATACATTGGTTAATATGTGGGTCATATATATGAAACCAAACATTGTTTATTATTTATTAAAAATCAAAAGATGCCTATTCCAACTCTTACATTGCACAACAGAACATATTCTCAGTTAAACTACAGGTCTGTGTAGTGAGACCCCCCAGTGCCTGGGTCCTCACATTGTAGCTCACAGGTTGAGGACCACATTTCAGTAAATTGCCCTATTGGTTTTATGACCGTTTGTGGTATATGGGTGATTGGCTGAAAGCCTTGTGGTCTGGGGGCCTGATTAGTAGCACCTGTGCTAGTGAGGGGAGGTAGTGTTTTTCCAGGTTGCATAACATTTTTAAAATGCATATTTATGCTTGTTGTCTCTTCTCTGTGTTCAGCCTGCTTAGCATTGGCACAAGGCTTAGTGCAAAATGGTATTACTCATCTAGCTCTTTATTTGGCAAATGTCTTTTTGGAGCTGGCTCTTCTAGCAAAGAAATGAGTCGATCTCCAATGTTTGTGGCCTTTGATCTGTGGCTTCTCTGTTTGTGCCTTGCAGTACATTGTGCTACTACTGCAGTGGACACGCAGTCTCTGGGGCTATGGGACCTAGAGGGCCCTTCCATCTCCCCAGAGACAGTAGACGATGAGCAGTCAGGAGATGTAACTGTGGTCATATCTGGTTGTGAAAAGACAGGGGTACTGGATCTTTCATCAGATCCATACAGCGATACTGGGGTACCTGGTCTCTCCCTTTCATCATCCGCTGCAACTTGTTTGCCCAAGTTGCTTTTTGAACTGTAAAACAAAAACAGCAGCAAACAGAAAAAGAAAGCGGTGATAATTCAAGCTATTGCTTAGTAACATAGCGAAAAAAAATTAAAATGAATGTCATAATGTATATTTAGATTCTTGTGAAATACACTATTTAATTATACAGTATGGTTATACAAAACAATACAATACAAATAATATCCTACAGACCTTTGATGGAGGTGGGGCAAAAGGAAGGACATTATTTTTGCATACTTCCACTCCTTTTCAGTGCCACCAGCTGATCCACTTGGCAATGTTTTCTTTTTTTGCTTAACAAATCCATCTCTGAGTGACCTCCATCAGGACTTACAAATATCAACTGAAGCAAAGAAGAGACACAGATGAATACAATACATTCAAATGTAACATATCTTTGATTGGTTCTTCCAACAGGTACTTGGCCTCTGGGGCCTCTGGGGCCTAGCTTTCAGCTGTTGTCTAGGGCATGCAACTGTTTCAAACTCTGTCCACATGGTGTGTGCAGCCATTGAAAAGGTCATCATGGTTAGGTTCCTATCCACACCCACAGAGAACACATGGAAAGAGGTGGCACAAGGCTTTTGGAAAAAATGGAATTTCCCTAATTGCCTGGGAGCAGTAAATGGAAAACATGTGACTATCCAAGCACCACTACTTTCTGGAACTCAGTACTTCAATTACAAGACACATTTTCCATTGTGCTTTTGGCACTTGTAGATGCTGACTACAGATTCCACGTAATTCAAGTGGGGGACTTTGGGATAACTAGTGATGGAGGGGTGTATGCCAGGTCTGAGTTGGGGAGAAGAATGACGAGTGGAACACCTAATGTGCCAACCCGTGCCTCTCTGCCTGGTGCTGCTCACCTGGCCAATGTGCAATATGTCATGGTTGGTGATGCAGCTTTCCCACTCAAACCATACCTGATGAGACCCTACTCTGGAAAGAACCTCAGTCACCAAAAGAGGATATTCAACTACAGACTGTGAAGAGCAAGAATGGTGGTGGAAAATGCCTTTGGCATTTTGTCCTCCCGGTGGAGGATATTTCATCGCAAAATCAACCTGCTCCCAGAACACGTGGACATGCTTGTGGTGGCTGCATGCATCCTTCACAACTTTCTGATTGCCCCTAGTGAAAACCAGAGAATGCTGGATGAAGCAGAGCAGCTGAGGAAACACATGGCTCTGGTCGGAACCATGGGAGGGAACAGGGAAACAAGAGGCCAGTAATGTGAGGGAGATTTTCTGCACCTTCTTTAACTCTCTTGAGGGCAGTGTGTCTTGGCAGGACAGAATGGTGTGAAAAGAAAGTGTTAACTAATTGGTATATGTTAATTTGTAAATAGCTCTCCTTTTTCCCTTTGCATTATTAAAAGCTGACAAATGATTATGCTCCCAACGAGTTATTGTTGTGAAAAGGTCATATTTAATGTTTATGGAAATACAATGAGAATAAATGTTCTTGTCAGATAAATGAAAAGACTAAGATGTTAATAATTTACACAAATAATTTCTTTTCAATAATGCTTTGTATTGTTGTCAGCCACATGAAACCTTTAGTGTTGTAACCTTTCACCTGCATGTATAAAGAGAGTCTCTATACAGTCTAAACATATAGTACTGATTACAATTCCCTCACAATAGATTGTAGTCTCTGTGAGCAGCATACATGGACAGTCTTCTGTTAAAGTACAAATCCATACTCCATAATATGATAAGTGCCGTTTTTAAATATGCTCATAACATCAAGGAAAAATATATGCCAACTGAAAAAATTTAAACTCAAACTTAAAAATGTATGTGAGGTGTAACAATACAGTAAGAGATAATTATGATTCACATAACATTTATCTCATGTTCTCATTTATTGCATGTTTCTATGGATAAAATAATGTGCCACTCCCATGTAGGTTACTGAACACCTTATTCAGAGTGTACAAGTACTTAACGGTACACGTTACTTTCATTAAAAATCAAGTTTTTACATAGTTAATTGGAAGATTCAACTTACCGTCAAATCCCAAAACTTGTCCACACCTTCTCTTTTTTACTGTTGTCCTTGTAAAACGACTCTCTGGGGTCGTAGACAATTCTGTGTTTCTCCATCTCCAAAATTAATTTTTCCTCGTCCATGATGTGACGGAGAATTGGCACATGCCTTGTGTGTTGCGTTCTTAATCCACATCCATTAAAAATAAACTTGATGCGCATCTCGACGGACTGCCAGACGTGTGACGGAACAGAGACGTAGTGAAGACGCAATGCAGCAGATCTGGTTTAAACTGATGCATTGACTTTATTGGCGGCGATTGCCTGCAGCTGCCGTGTCGGAAACGCAACGCAGCGGAGATGCATCCAGTGTAAATCAGGGGTAACATTATTTAAAGGTGCCATTTCTGTGACGTCCCGCTCCCAACGATCCTGATTGTGTGCCACGCCCACATCGTTACCTCCTGTTTTGCCCTGATTGTAA
>JAABNY020000015.1:21395799-21406457 GCA_015164015.2 Brevimyrus niger
TTTTCACATTATAACGTGATATTCTCATGTTATAACATGATACCGTTTCACGTTTTAACGTGATGGTTTCACGTTATAATGTGATAGTGAGAATATTTTTTTTTTTTATGTTGTGGCAGTAATGCGCTTCCGTACTTCATTAATGTGTTTTATTGTGTTAATGAAATAAGGATATGAGTAGGATTCGGTATTCAGTTTCGGCTGAATCTTAAACAGTGGATTCGGTATTCGGCCGAACCCCAAAAATCTGGATTCGGTGCATCCCGAGTATTGATACTTATGTGGCAAAAGGAATGCATCTTGGTTTTCCCGAGTTTTTAGCGGATGTGACATAATCTCAGAATTCGAAAATCGGATCCAGAGGCAAATGGAATGCAGCACTGTCTCACTTAGTTTAGTGTTGTTGTAAAGAACGTCCAATGTGTGAGAACAGATTCCCAAAAGATCGTTCCGTCGGACGAAATTCTGCGATCTCACTATTCATGTCATGTAATCTGTTGAATTAAATGTCCTCATCTGACATTATATTTTACATTATCTGATTGAATTTATTTGTTAATCTGTAAGGTATACCAGAATTACATGATTTTGTTTGAGTTAGTGGAAGAATGAGTCTTGTATATACGTATATTAAAAAATGGAACCCTGTAGTTAGTGCTGTAAGTAAAAGCAAGCATAATGCAGAGAATAAAAACCATCTTTTCTAAAGTAATGTTTTGCTTGATACTTCCATAATATGGAGAACAGAGCTGAGATTTCTACATAATCAATATAATAAAGCCTATAAAATCACATCTTAGAATTCCAATTCATTTGAAAATAATTACAGTAAAATCCCGTTATAGTGGACTCGCTTATAACGGAATATCGTCTATAACGGATGAGGTCCTCTGGTCCCGGCCATGCACCTTTTATTAAGAACATGCAGAAAAAGCATTGGATATGGCACACTCACATATAACGGAATTTCGCTTATGCACATACAATTCAGTCCCTAGGGCCGCTTTTAGCTGTAGTTCTGTTCGGCTATAACTGCAGCTCCACCTACATAGTGCCTGGCGTGATATCCAGTACAGATACATACTGTATTAATCGGGATTATTTATAGTCACACATCTGGTCAGGTAAAGTTGGATTACTACATGTACAATATAATAATATATACCACAAGTGTGTCTGCTGAGGTGTGGCATGAGTAAATGGTGTCCTGTGGTTGTGTTCTGGGCAGACAGCAACTCTGGATATAACGTATTGTTTTGCCAGGTCCCTTGAAGTCCGTTATAATGGTATTTTACTGTAAAATAAAAGCATACGCATATTACAAAGGTGAAACATGAAATACAATGACTGTAATTGAAAAATCTGTTAAAATAATATGAACACGAAGATATTTTTATATTTTGAAACTTCGAAACCTTACAACTAAAATAGCAAAGATAACATACGGTTATTTGTTCAAAATATTTCACACGGTTGTGATTTAAAGTATTTTATAGAAATCAGACAATATTATACAGTAATAATGATAGGTGAAATCAACCCAGTCCGTTCTCTGTTGGCTATGGGGATCAAACCAGCAATGTTTGCATTATAAGGCGACAGCATAAACCATTGTACCACCATGCCACTGCACTTGTACACTGCACCATGAAAATTATATCAGGACATACAAACAAACATTTAAAAATCCAGGGGGGTGGTGGTGGGCATAAAAAAAACAAACAAACAAAAAAAATAACAATCCAGTTCCCGTGGATACAAACTTCTTATGTGAATAAATAATAAACACAAACATTGATATACATAACCATATGTCTCATTCATACCTAGATACGAATTACAATTTACAGATCATGATTAAATAAACAAACGTACCTCGCTGTGGTCACCAAGGAATGCAAAATGTATATGATAATTCTTTCGTTATGTAAATGAAGTACAAGACATTAAAGATAAAACTCATGCGGCTTAAGCACAAACAAAGCAGCTTCCCTCATTAATGCCTGCAGGCTACCTTTAAAAAGACCTCCCCTTTGTGCAAACTACGGTGTCACCCACAGGACAAAATTCATTAGTACAGGTACACTCAAAATTTATTCATAAATTCACACACAAACCACACTAAAGCACATACAAAGATAAAAAATATCCCTCCAATGGGCTCACCACCTATAGGGGTTGGGTGCATTGTGAGCTGGGCAGTGGCCAAAGGCGGGGACCTTGGCAGTCCGATCCTCAGCTGCAGAAGCTAGCTCTTGGGACATGGAATATCACCTCTCTAATGGGGAAGGAGCCTGAGCTGGTGCGCAAGGTTGTGAAGTTCCAGCTAGACATAGTAGGGCTCACCTCGATGCACGGCTTGGGCTTTGGAACCAGTCTCCTCAAAGGGGGTTGGACTCATTTCCACTGTGGAGTTGCCTGTGGGGAGAGGTGCTGAGCGGAGGTGGGCATACTTATTGCCCCCTGGCTGGGCACCTGTACATTGGGGATTACCGCAGCGGATGAGTGGGTAGCTTTGCCTTCAGGTGGGGGGACAGGTTCTGACTGTTGCTTGCGCTTATGCGCCAAGCAGCAGTTCAGAGTACCCACCCTTTTTAGAGTCCCTGGAAGGGGCGTTAGAAAGCACTCCTTCTGGGGACTCTCTTGTTCTGCTGGGGGACTTCAATGTTCACATGGGCAATGGCAGTGAGACCAGGAGTGGCGTGACTGGGAGGAACGACCCCCCCGATCTGAACCCGAGTGGTGTTCTGTTGTTGGACTTCTGTGCTTGTCACGGATTGTCCATAATGAACACCATCTTCAGGCATAAGGGCTTTCATAGATGCACCTAGCATCAGGACACCCAAGGCTGCAGTTCGATGGTCGACTTTGTAGTTGTGTCATCAGACTTGCAGCTGCATGTCTTGGACACTCAGGTGAAGAGAGGGGCGGAGCTGTCAACTAATCACTACCTGGTGGTGGGTTGGCTCCGCTGCTGGTGGAGGAAGCCAGCCAGGCCTGGCAGGTCCAAGCATATAGTGAGGGTCTGCTGGGAATGTCTGGTGGAAACCCCTGTCAGAAGGAGCTTCAACTCCGACCTTCGGCAGAACTTCTCCCTTGTCCCGGGAGAGGTGGGGGACATAAGTCAGAATGGGTCATGTTCCACGCCTCCATTGTGGAGGTGGCTGACCACAGCTGTGGCTGTACGGTGGTCGGTGCCTGTCGCAGCGGCAATCCCCAAACACACTGGTGGACACCAATGGTGAGGGATGCCGTCGAGCTGAAGAAGGAGTCCTATTGGGCCTTTTTAGCAGCTGTCAGGTACCAGCAGGCCAAGCAGGATGCAGCTTCAGTGGTCGCCGAGGCAAAAACTTGGGTTTGGGAGGAATTTGGTGAGGCCATGGAAAACGACTTCCGGACGGCTTCGAGGTGATTCTGGTCCATCATCCGGCAGATCCGGGCAGGAAAGCGGTGCAGCATCAACACTGTTTATGGTGGGGATGGGGTGCTGCTGACCTCAACCCTTAGAAGACCTCCTCAATCCCACCGACACGCCTTCCAATGTGGAAGCAGAGTATGGGGACTTGGGTGTGGACTTCCCTATCTCTGGGGCGGATGTCAATGAGGTGGTAAAAAAGCTGCTCAGTGGCCAAGCCCCGAGGGTGGATGAGTCCCACCCGGAGTTCCTTAAGGCTTTGGATGCTGTGGGGCTGTCCTGGTTGACACACATCTGCAGCATCACGTGGACATTGTGAGCAGTGATTCTGGATTGGCAGACCAGGGTGGTGGTGCCCCTCTTTAAGAAGGGTGACCAGAGCGTGTCTCCAACTATAGGGGGATCACACTCTTTAGCCTCCCTGGTAATGTCTATTTGGGGGTTCTGGAGAGGAGGGTCCGCCCGGATTGTGGGACCTCAGATTCAGGAGGAGCAGTGTGGTTTTCACCCCGGCCATGGAACAGTGGACCAGCTCTATACTCTCCGTAGGGTTCTGGAGGGTTCATGGGAGTTTGCCCAACCAGTCTACATGTGTTTTGTGGACTTGGAGATGGCATTTGAACGTGTCCCTCGGGGAGTCCGGTAGGGGGTGCTCAGGGAGTATGGGGTGCTGGGCTTCCTGTTAAGGGCTGTTCGGTCCCTGTATGACCAGTGCCAGAGTCTGGTCAGCATGGGTGGCAATAAGTTGGACTTTTTCCGGTGAGGGTTAGACTCCGTCAGGGCTGCCCTTTGTTATCGATTCTGTTCATAGTTTTTATGGACAGAATTTCTAGGTGCAGTCAGGGTGTTGAGGGTGTCCGGTTTGGTGACCTCAGGATTAAGTCTCTGCTTTTTGCAGATGATGTGGTTCTGTTGGTCTCATCAAACCGTGACCTTCAGATCTCGCTGGGACAGTTCACAGCTGAGTGTGAAGCAGCTGGGATGAGAATCAGCACCTCCAAATCCGAGACAATGGTCCTCTGTGGGAAAAGGGAAGAATGCTCTCTCCGGATCAGGGATGGGGTTCTCCCCCAAGTGGAGGAGTTTAAGTATCTTGGGGTCTTGTTCACAAGTGGGGGGGCGATGGAGCGGGACATCGACAGGTGTATCGGTGCAGCATCCACAGTGATGCGGGCGCTGCATCGGTCTGTCACGATAAAGAAGGAACTGAGCCAAAAGTCAAAGCTCTCGATTTACCAGTCAATCTACGTTCCTATCCTTACCTGTGGTCACGAGCTGTGGGTAGTGACCGAAAGAACGAGATTGCGAGTGCAAGCGGCCAAAATGAGTTTCCTCCGCAGGGTGGCTCGGCTCTCCCTTAGAGATAGGGTAAGGAGCTCGGTCATTCAGGAGGGACTCAGGGTAGAGCCGCTGCTCCTTCACATTGAGAGGAGTCAGATGAGGTGGCTTGGGCATCAGCTTAGGATGCCTCCTGGACGCCTCCCAGGTGAGGTGTTCCGGGCATGTCCTACTGGGAGGAGGCCACAGAGACGACCCAGGACATGCTGGAGGAACTATGTCTCTCGGCTGGCCTGGGAACACCTCTGGATTCCCCCAGAGGAGCTGGTTGAAGTGGCTGGGGAGAGGGAAGTCTAGGTCTCTCAGCTGAGACTGCTGCCCCCGCGGCCCGACCTTGGATAAACAGGAGATAATGGATGGATGGATAAATTACACATATTTATACAGTGGTAACTCGGTTCTCGAACTCACTAGAACTCAAGTTTCTTAAAAGTCGAACAAACCAGTTTGACCTACAACTCGATCTGAATATCAGAATGAACCACGAACGCCGACCTAATATGAATTGTTCACACCAGGAAATGAGGCAATTCTTACTTGAATGCCTTCTTCACAGACTGTATGTGGATTATTAACCAAATCAAAGCAGCGCAACATTATAGTAACTAACAATAAATAAACCACTAACTTACTATTAGAGCATTTATGTCATTTATTTAAACTTTATTTTACCAGATAAATTAACTGAAAACCAGTTGTCACTACTTTACGTGATATTTGGGAGAAATAGCAGATTACTCATCGGAAGTTTCAGAACTGCCTGGGATACAAACATCATGCGTGTAGCTAAACTCTTCAGCCAATAAGGGAAAAGGTGTGTCATGGAAAGGTTAAGTATGTTGATAAGCCTCTATGGAAATAGTGCTACAAAGTTGTGGCGACGAAGTCAAGTAGCACGTGAAACTTAGTGAAGCATCTTAAAGACCAACATCCCGACCTTTATGAAAAATTTCACAAGGTCAGTAAAAGCTTGCATCCCAGCAACATTGAACTATTAAAAACTTATCAAAAATGTAAACATGGCCGGCGCACACCTTAACATTAGCTGTTTATCTGTAAGCAGTTAGTCAACAAACACATTAGCTGCCTGTTATCGTTAACCCTCTGGGGTCGAGTGCATCATCAGCAATGCATTGTACATTTCACGTCTATTTCCGTTTATATCTCGCTAAAATCTTAATGCATAATCATGAATAAAATGCTGCATAAATCTGTAATCTGTCTTCTTTTCAAAATGTCTATTGTTAAAGTATTAAAGTTTTTTTTAATTAGATTAAATCGGCAAAAAAGTAAACCATGTCATCTTACTTTGTTTTACCTGTAGAGACTGTAGAGACTGTGTGTAGTAGCAGTCTCACCTGTAGTAGCAGTCTCACCTGAAGATAGCTATTCACATTCTAAATAGCCGGATTCGCGTGTATTCAAATCGCATTTGCATGGAAATTTGATTAACAGCGCAACGGTGAAACGCGATGGAGAAACATCCCGATCAGCGCCATAAAAGGGGGGTAGGGACGTGGTCAGGTGACAATAGCTCATTCATACACATAAAAGCTGCTACATATTCAATGAAAGAAATAGCGGCATGAGTTAGCTTTATCTTATTTATTTATCCAAATGAATGTTGCAACTACACCATTTAGTCATCATCATGTAGCCAAGACTTTGGTGATCAGATATCTGGGATGAAAACAAACTGCCACCATTGCTTACTATGTACTTTATAATGTTTCTGCAAGTGTTCCAAACTGCATTTTGCAATTCCTATACTTTGATCTCAAATTACAAACTTAACAAAAATCTCACGTATTTACTATATACATTAAAATAAAGATGAGTGTAATGACAAAACAAATACATAAGAAATAATGTATTTGCCATGAATTAAGTTTATGATATTTGAAGAAGTGTGTGATCATGCCTCAGTCAGTGAAAGTGTGTTTCCTACCCCTAGACAACAGAGGGTTAAGGTATTCGATAGGCAGCATCATGATAAAATTAAATATGCCCAGATTTTCATTGTAATGTAATATTTTTGTCAATACGAGACAATGTCTCCTAATAATAAGCTACATGTATAAATTTTATTAGACATGCATCTGAATATTACAAGATCAGCATCTCATTATAATGTTTCATGCCAGCTCGGTGGTATATACATGTATTTACTATTACAGTATATAGGTTTGACTGACCGTGTCATGTCCACAGGGGCAGGGCAGCACAACTGCAGACAATCGCTGCTTAATTAGTATTGTTGCCATTTTCGGATGTGCCTTACTAAGCATTTTGCCTGTCTCCTGTCTCAACTTCTGCTTGTGCCCTAACTTTTCCGGAATTGTTTGCACCCGGCTTTTCAAATAAACCTGCAGTCTCCTGCATTACGGGGTTAGCCTGTTCATTGACAGCGGAGCATAACAGACAATAAGATTCAACTTTGTCAGTGTGCCAAATACAGATACAAAGCCTGTGAAATGCAATTTGACATGTAACCAAATGCAAATAAAAACACAAAAAGACAACAAATTATATTAAATTATACATATGAATATAAGTGTAAAGTATAGTTCTGTGCAAAATATACAAGGTAGTCCATAGTATAATGTGCACAGAGGAAGCACAGTGAGAATGATTGGGCCAGGAAATATGATAAAATGCAATGATACAAGTGCAAACAGGAGCTATAAAATGTGCAAAATGAGCAGATAGTGCAAACAAAAAAGCGTATGCTATATGGTACATTTGATGTGACAGGTGTGGAGAAGAAGCTATTCTAAATTCCACAATAGAAATTAATGAAAGTCTATGTACCTACTTGTTTGAATAGAAGAATATTCACAAATTGGAATGGGAGATTTATTATGCCTTATCACAACGATCTGAGCAAATAAATTTACTACCATAAAACTCATAGTATTTGTGCACATACATACAATGTGCAGATGGCTTGCCTAGAGTCTAATCTCCAGCACGAAGTAAAACATGAGCAAATTATGTAAATGAGTCAATATAACACAAAATACCCATTATGTTGTAAGAAGAAATGTTTGTCAAATAATTAAATAATTTAGATTCTCCTTCTAACCAGAAAAATTTGTATCACATTAAATTGGGGGTGTTGAGGCTAAATCTCTGTGCCCATAATCAGAAGGTCATCGCTTCAAGCCCGGTTCTCAACAAAACACTTAAATGTCTGTGGGCTCTTGAAAGCAAAAACCTTAACCCCCAGCTCCAGGTGCACTGAGCAAGAGCAAGATCTGATAGATGAAGAGACAAATTCCTATGTGTCTGTATTTGTGGAGTGGCCAATCAAGAATTATTATGAAAGCAAGTCTTCTTTCTATGCATAAAATAGACATAAAAAAATAGGCACCATATATATGTGTTTGTTATGTTACTAGTCACCACAGTAACAGATGTATTCAGTATATTGAATATATTTGTTATTGTTGTGACTAGTAACATAACAAAAGTTTTCTGTGTGAAAGTTGCTCAGTCAATGTTTACATACTTGGAGGAACCACAAGCATGGATGGTATGTGTGTGTGTATATATATGTATGTATGTATGCAGTGGGTTCAAATGGGGTTCGTGTCTCCTTAAAGACGAGCCATTGCATTCGCTCTACACCTGAGGCAATTGTCACGACACTCCGTAGTTGGTCTGGAGCCTATTTTATGGATTCAGCTGTGAGGTAGTGAGGTGAGTGGCAAGATTAAGTGTCGTTTGTTTGCCCCCTCCACATCTGCATCAACAAATTTCAATCTTTACCTTTGTGGCACTACAAATATATATATACATGTTTTTTCCATGTACACAACGTACATGTAACTGATTTATATTTAACTGATGCTGTGGAAGAACAACAAATCCTCCACTTTGTTCTCCCTTTCTTAACACAATTTGAGGAACAAAGAAAATATCTGACACTTCTCTTGGTAGATAAAATTTCTTTAATTTGCAGCAACAGAGTATTCCTATCCCAAAAAATAAACCATGAACCAAGGAAACTGACAGTGTACATACCTTATTGCTATAGGCCTAGGCACATCCCCTTCCATTCTGTTGGTGGGCTTGGTCAGATCTTCATCTTGGGGGCCTGTGTCATCCCCCCAGTGTCCAGCATCATTCACTTTGCACAACAGGTTTTACAGTTCCAGTCATCTTGATGCCCTGAGACCCTGCACCACCCCACACACTAAGCGTCATCCTTGAAAAACTAATCTCCCCAGTCACAAAAGACATTGCTAACACATAAATGATTAACAAATGATTAATACAATCAGCCTTAAACACACACAATACAATCATATTTCAGAATTATCTTTCTCTGAAATTAAATGCAATCAGCTATGTATTAAAGCAGCATCTAAACCTATAAATCATTTTCCATAGTTCTTCCTGCAGCTGTTTGCCCTATGCAGATGTTTTGTTATCTGACAAGATCACTGAGGAGGCTTAACTCTCCTGGCAAGGTCGCAGATACAGGTAAACATTATATCTACCAGTACCTTAAGCATAGCACAATGACAGTGTGTTCAGACATTGATCTTCTTGATTAAGGCTTAAGACACAAGTGAATGCAACTAAACACCTACCCAGGCTACCCCACAACTATTTCCCTCAGAAATCCTTCTTGACTAAGTCCGGGAAGCCCATCCAACACCATCAACTCATGTGGGTTCTTTAGAATGCTCTGATACTAGTATCACAGGTTGCAGTAGTTAAGTGCTAGGCTCACACTAAACAGACTAATTGTGTTAACAAAGGTAATGATTTTGATAATCAGTAGGCTAGGAGTCTTGCCTGTGATGCTGTGTTTGTTATGACTATTGATGTGTCACCTCAGGCTGAGATTGCTCTCATGGCCGATTCTGTCGGCAAATGCTATTGGATGATGGCTCCTACTTTCGGGATTGGACTTCAGACTATGAAAAGCTAGTCCAGAAGACATATCACAGATGATAGGGATGGGAATCCATGCTCATTTTAGTAAGCCATATCATTTAGATGATGGGAATAATGGCTGTTGAAAGTGAATGAGATGTTATGGGTCTTATCATACCCTGCATCCCTTCCCCCTCGTTCTCTTGTTATGTGGCTCTACCGAGACACACCAGTTACTTCTTTAGTCTTGCCTCTCATTACAACCTTTGTGTGGATCACCACCCCAGGTGTTATTCAGCCTCCCTGTCCAGGCATTGATGTTGCAGCCTGCATGTGCTCCCCCAGTATGCCCTGTGTCCTAGATTCTTGCCTGATTCTCTTTTCCCCGTTTTGACCCCTCATGGTCCATTTCCTTTTGCCTTGCTTGTTTTTTTTTGTTTAATAAAACCCTTTTGGTTTCCCCCATGTCTTCCTTTGCTTCTATCCTTGCATGTGACATAATAGCTCGGTTCCTTTCCAAGAATCATTCCTTTTACTTTTCTTTTTTGGGGGGTGAGGGTTGCTAGGTTTGTGTGTGAAATAACCACTAAGATAGGGATAATATTTGGATCAGAGTCAGACTTAGACATCCCACCAATATAATTTAATTTTGGATTTGTGGACTAGGTCTAGCAGCACTTCATTATTTACAGATAGAGCCACGCCAAATAGCCGCGGCCGTGTGCATGGCGTGCGAATGGCGTACAGCTTCCTTATGGACGGCGTAGTCCCCCCTCCCTCTCAAGCCAGATAGGCGTGTCAAGATTTCACAGTGAACACGCCGATTTATTCATTTACCTGGTGCCACCACTAGATGGAGCTTCGTTCTCAAGAACATTGAACCACCCACCCCCGCCGAACTGACGCTATCAAACTGCACTACAGAAATGAAGATCGCGGCCTAATGGACTATTCGCGGTAAGTGGTGTTTTATTTTATAAAATTTGTTTGGGGTAGTTTACAGGTTACTTCCCAGTTT
>JAABNY020000015.1:21410865-21421403 GCA_015164015.2 Brevimyrus niger
GGCTGTAAGACATAGATAAGCACAGCATTTCTACCCCTTCCCCCCTCTAGGTGAGGGGTGGGGGTTTTCCTTAGTTCTGTTAAATAACTATGTGCTTAACATTTCTAACTATTTGGTTACACTACTTAAACTCAACTAAATTTATTCTCTCAGAGAGAGGTGTGAGCACGCGGTTGAATAACCCCAGTGTTTACCTATCTGTGCACATTCTATAATATATATATATGTGTGCGTGTGTGTGTATAATTGTCCAAGTGTTGAAGACACAATGGGACATTCATAGAGAAATAGAAAACAGTGCTGATTGATACATACATGTCCACCACATTTACGGTAATGATGCCAAATAAAAGTGAGGATTTGATTTTAAAGAAAGAAGATGTCGGACGTCTCCCTGCCACGTCTCCCAAACACACAATAGATGGCATATGATTTTAGCTTAGTCCCATTCCAGAGATATGCAGGATCTCTCCCCCCTTCCCACTATCTGGGTCCTCTGTTTGAGGGCCATAAAGATTGGAATGCGGGCCTGGCTCTCCTGGAGAGGGGCCCTGGGTGAAAGAGGTACGGATGGAGATCCCAGCATGTCTCTCTCACTCCCTTAGCGGCCATAAAATACTCTCTGTGGGCTTGCGTGATCCTACACCTTTCTCTATAGGGGATGTGCAGGGGTTGGTAGATAAGCTACCTCCCCCAGCTGAGGGGGGAGGACAGTGGTTGGACAAGTTGGATCAACTAACTCCAGGGTCTGATGCTGGCCTTAGGGGATTTCCAGGCAGACCAGACTTAGAAGCAGGAAAGATAGAGGGGACAGAGGATTGGATCACAGATGGGTGTTGTTTTAGACACAGGAGGTTTCAAGGCAGGATATGCAGTGGTGGCCAGACAAGGCCAGGACTATGTGACCTTGAAGGCAGACAGACTGGGAGGAACTCAGTTAGCTCAAAGGGCCGAGGTGATAGCGATTATCAAGGCCCTGAAATTAGCAGAAGGCAAAGAAGTTACCATATACTCATATGCTATAGGCACAGTGCATGTGGAACTCAGCCAATGGCTGAGGGCACGGTTTTTGACTGCGGGAAACAAGCTAATAAAACACAAACCAGAAATGAGAGGGGGCAGAAGCCTTGATGCTTCCCAAAAAAGTGGCAGTGGTAAAATGTAACGGACATGAAGGATCAGGAACAATGGTAGCGAAGGGAAATCAGGCTGCAGATGCAGAAGTGAAGAGGGTTGCTGGGTATGTACTATCCAAACAGATGGTCACTGTAGAGGACGCAGTTCACCTGAATTACCAACTGACACTAGAGAAAGTTAAACACGAGCAGGACAAGGCCTCCCCTGAGGAAAAGACAGTGAGAAGAGAAAAGGGGGGCACAAGAAGTAGAGTCTGTGGCCTTCGCCAGACAATCTTGGCAGAAGCCCATGGGGTAGGGCATGCAGGGATGAGACAAATGTAAAAAAAATTGACAGAGTGGTAGCATCCATTTATAAAACAGATGGTGCGGGGATATGTCCAGAGTTGCGCTACCTGTATTTTGTATAATTCGCGACCCACATTCAAGCCTGAGAGAGGACAGTTTCCAAGATGCACCAGGTCAGGGGAATAAATCATCATAGATTATACAGACATGGTGATTCCAGTGAGAGGGTTCAGATATGTGTTGATGTGTGTGGATGCATTCTCAGGGTGGCCGGAAGCATGGCCCACAAAGAAGGAGGATGGGGCATCCGTGATAAATTGTCTGATCAATCAATATATGCCACGACACGGGTTTCCCGACAGGATTCGGTCAGACGATGGGTCCCACTTTAAGAACGAGGACCTTCAGATGGTGGAGAAAGCGCTGGGATTTAAACATGCGTTCAGAATGGTGTATCATCCCCAGTCACAGGGAAAAGTGGAGCGAATGAACCAAACAATAAAACAAAAATTGGCAAAAATCTGCACGCAGACCAAAATGAATTGAGTTGACGCTTTACCCCTGGCCCTGATGCCAGTGAGGTGTTCCAAAAACCGGGGCACCGGGTTCACCCCCTTTGAGCTCCAGACAGGCAGACAGTTCCCAGGACCCCAGAAACAGTTAACCTGGACCCCTGACGTGAAGGGGGAGCGAAACCTGAGGTAATTTTATGATTGTTTGCGAGTTCTCATTGCAGATTTTTCCAAACAAATCCAGGAGCCGAAACCAGAGACCCAGCTGACCAAACCACCCATGGCGGAGTGGGTCCTCCTGAAAGTCATCAAGCAGAAGTGGTCAAAGCCCCGGTGGATGGGCCCTTTCTAGATCACTGAGAGGACGTCACATGCGATTCGTTTAAAAGGCAAAGGCGACACGTGGTTTCACTGGAGCCAATGCATGGCTGCGGAGGACCCAGGAAGAACCACAGCAGAGATTCAGGAGGCCCTGAGTGAAAGAACACAGAGCATCAGTTCAGCTGAATAGACACAAATTAGATCTGAACAGAAGGGGCAGAATAATCCCCTGACCTGAGCAACCAGAGCAGGGTAGTCCACCCCTGCTCCAATGACTCGAAAGAATAAAAGTACCTCATCCGCTGCCAGACAGGACCAGGATGAAGATCGAAATAAAAACGGGAATGTTGAGGAAAATGAGTGTGTTATGTGTGATGTTTAAAATGCTTAAAGTGTTAATGATTATGGTTATGATAATACTGTTTTCCACTGTCCAAACCAGAGCGGCCAAGCACGTGGGTTACCGGGGAGAGGCACCTCTGTGACTCCAGTACATAAGAGGCACCCCCACCACTTTCCTGTTTGACTTATGTGACGTGATAGGTTGCCAGCACCAAACCATGTCGTACAGAGGATACGATCTATGGCTCTGTTACAACCAGCTCCATCATACAGGGTGTCGCAACTGTAGGAGTGTGGCCCGACCGTGTGCAGGCTGGGAAAAGGTGGCGAAGTACACCGGACTCCGGGAGCCCTATGGCCTAAGGACGGCAACAAGCTGGTGGACAAGCATCACCTTCTCTAGGGAAGGGTATACTGGAAAGTCCAGTCTGAATCCGCTGACATTGTCTATAGGGGAGTATTACCACACCCCGGATGGGGGAAACTATTTGAATATCCTGCTAGGCGTGGATTGATCCGGAAAGGACCCCTGGGGCGTAGTAAGTATCCTATTTGTTGATCCTCCTAAGACTGCCCCACAGCTCACTAGAGGGCCCAGCAGGGTTCAAGCAACCACCCCGGTTCAATTTCCCAACAATACTGCACTAGACTGAGTCCTCTAGATATTTTAGAGCTAGCCACAGGGTACAAGGATTGCAACCTCTGGCTGGCCTGGATTGCGCAGAATGCCAGAGAACAACATATGGAGGCCTGTGTGGCCTGAGCTTCAGCCAGAACCCAGCTCTATACGGAACCAGCCCCATTGCATCCCTCAGACGCTTGGGGCTATGCCTGCATGTTAGCATTGACCAGAGAGGCCACACTGCACCACCTTGGCATCCCTGTTTTCACCTATAGATAACAGGACTAAAGCAGGACTGTTTACTCCATATCCAACTAAAGCGGAATACCTCTGCTTTAGTTTCAGGGGTACCAGTCCCCACGTAGGGGACTTTCCCAGCAAGTAGTGTCGTGACACCAGAGACAACAGTTCCTGTGGCAACCATATAGGGCATTGGGCCCATTCCAGCCTCTACTGGTTCTGTGGCTGGGAAAAGTTACTCGTTAGAATGCCTCTCAGCAGCCACGGGGTATGCGCCATGGTAAGGCTAATGGCACCATTAGTCCTGATAGGAGAACGCCCTGATAAACTAAAGGTCACTACTGGAGTACCAGGCGGGAGACTGGCTGGGGAACAGCGAAGGCACGTACTGAATAGACGCAGATGCAGGGCGCCCAACTTCGACCCCACCGTAAATGGTTGAGCCTCTTCCTGTACATGCCGAATGTATGTCGGATGGTTGCTCCCCTATTGCAATCTGTTAGATAATAAACCGGTGACCTGCAAATTTTCCATGTCTCAGCTGTGAGTCTCTTCTTATCCGTGGACCCAGTGGAGACGGCGTACTCCAACAATATCCAACAATATACTGATATGGACTAGGTAATGTGTTAAGAATGAAAGGATACCACGTTGTTTGATAGGAATTAAAATTATCAACCTAAAGAGGGCTGAATTCAAAGAGACCCTGAAAATCGAAGTGAAGAATGATACAGTACGCTAGTCCATTTTGTCGAAATTTCATTGCAGCAACTCAAAATCATATTCAGTACTTTGTATGGCCCCCACGTGCTTGTATGCATGCCTGACAATGTAGGGGCGGCTCCTAATGAGACGACGGATGGTGTCCTGCGGTATCTCCTCCCAGATCTGGACCAGGGCATCACTGAGCTCCTGGACGGTCTAAGGTGCAACCTGGTGGCGTCGGATGGACTGAAACATAATGTCCCAGAGGTGTTCTATTGGATTTAGATCAGGCGAGCGTGGGGCTAAGTCAATGCTATTAGTTACTTCATCCTACAGCAACTGCCTGCATACTCTTGCCACATGAGGCTGGACATTGTCGCACACCAAGAGGAACCCAGGACCCACTGCATCAGCATAGGGTCTGACAATAGGTCCATGGATATCATCCCGATACCCAGTGGCAGTCAAGGTTTCGTTGTCTAGCCTGTAGAGGTCTGTGCGTCCCTCCATGGATATGCTTCCCCAGACCATCACTGACCCATCACCAAACCAGTCATGCTGAACAACGTTACATGCAGCATAGCATTCTCCATGACTTTTTCAGACCCTTACACATCTGTCACATGTTCTCAGTGTGACCCTGCTCTCATCTGTGAAAAGCACAGGATGCTAGTGGCGGATCTGCCAATTCTGGTATTTTACAGCAAATGCCAATCGAGCTCCACTGTGCTGGGCAGTGAGCACAGGATTCACTAAAGGATGTCGGGCCCTCAAGCCACCCTCATAGAGTCTGCTTCTGATTGTTTGGTCAGAGACATTCGCACCAGTGGTCTGCTGGAGGTCATTTTGTAGGGCTCTGGCGGTGCTCATTCTGTTCTTCCTTGCACAAAGGACCAGATACTGGTCTTGCTGATGGGTCAAGGACCTTCTGCAGCCCTGTCCAGCTCCCCTAGAGTAACTGCCTGTCTCCTGGTTATCACCTCCATGCCCTTGAGACTGTGCTGGGAGATACAGCAGACCTTCTGTCAATGGCACATATTGTTGCACAATCCTGGAGGAGTTGGACTGTGCTGTACAACCTCTGTAGGGTCCAGGTATCGCCTCATGCTACAAGTAGTGACACTGCCATCCATCCATTATCTTCCGCTTGTCCGGGGTTCAGGTCACAGGGGCAACAGCTTCAGGAGAGATAATCAGACCTCACTCTCCCCAGCTACCTCTACCAGCTCCTCAGGGAGGACACCGATGCATTCCCAGGCCAGCTGAGAGATATAATCCCTCCAGTGTGTCCTGGGTTTGCCCCAGGGCCTCCTCCCTGTAGGACATGCATGAAAAACATCTTCAGGTAGCCGCCCAGGAGGCATCCGCACCAGTTTGGACACCTCAACTGGCTGCTTTTGATGCGGAGAAGCAGTGGTTTTACTCTGAGGCGCTTCCGGATATCCAAACTTCTCACCCTATCCCTAAGGGAGAGCCCAGACACCCTGCGATGAAACCTCGTTTCGGCCGACACTGACTGTAGCCAAATGCAAACCTAGTGAAAAAACAGTCAGAAAAGATGAGGAGGGAAAAATGTCAGCGGCCTCCACCTGTTAAACTATTCCTGTTTTGGTGGTTGTCTCATTGTTGCCCCTCAAGTGCACCTGTTGTTAATTTCATTAACAACAAAGCAGCTGAAATGGTTTGCCGAAATTTCTGTCAAATCCCACCGGCAGGATAGCTGACTCCAGAGGGTTAACAATAGACGATAATACCTTACCCCTCCTCCTCGACACAGGAGCAACAGTTTCACTGCTGAATTCTGCAACTTGGAAATGCTTCTTTTCCTACAGGCCATTAAAACCAGACTCCACAACTCTGTGCGGCTATGGTAATGCTGAAATTGATATTTTGGGCTCTCTTCAGCTGCCTGCGAGGTATGGAGACAAAACCCTGCCGACATTCACATTCCACATGTCATGCCAAGGGGCCTCCTTGGCCTTAACCTCTTCAACAGCCTAGGTTTCACCCTGTTAGACATGACAGGTACAGAGATCCATGTGGTCACTAACCCCTGGCTGCAACAGTGGCCTGCTCTTTTTAGTGGGCTGGGCTGCCTTATCTCCTTCACCCACCAACCCCTGGTGGACCCAACAGTAACACCTATTATGCAGCTTCTCCGTCGCTCTCCTCTGGCCCTCCGTGACAACATCTCTGCTGAGTTACAGAGCATGCTTGGTGATGGCATAATTGAGCAGGTAAACGCTTCCCCTTGGATTTCCAATTTGGTTATGGCTAGGATGAAGAATTGGGAGTAACGCATCTGCGTAGACCTCAGAGCGGTCAACAAAGCTATAATACCAGATAGATACCTATTGCCAACCACAGAGGAGCTCACCGCCCAGTTTCATAGGTCCACCATTGTTTCTAAACTGGACTTCCACCAGGGCTACCTTCAGGTGCCCTTACACCCTGACAGCCGCAACTTCACCGCCTTCATTAACCATAAATGGGCATTTCGCTACAAGCGCATGGCTTTTGGCTTGAGTTCAGCTCCAAGTTTCCAGAATATTATGTGCTCCATCTTGGCTGGAATCCAGGGCATGGCCATCTACTTAGACAACATTGTTGTCTACCTCACTTAAGGGTGAACATTCAATACCAGCCTCCTCCAGATACTGCTACACTATCATGCCACCCCACACACCACCATCAGAGTCTCCGTAGCATCCCTGATGTTGGGATGGGAGCTTCAGCTATCTTTTGAGAGGCTACACCCGGCTCTGGCCCACGCTCCAGCTCACCCAGTTCATGTCACATTTGATGCGTGCTGGAGACAGATGAAGGACCTGTTCAACCGAACACGACTGCTGTTGCCGCTTATGACTTGGTCAGGGTCCGACAGCCCCACCGTAACAATAAACTACAGTCCTTCTGGTCAGATCCTGTCCAGGTCAGCCAACAGCTCGGTCCAAGCTCATGGATGGCACGCACTGGCACGCTAGCCATCTGCACAAGGTATAGGCCCCCTGTATTAGGATGAATTCGCGGACGATTATGTCACCCACGTGATATGGAATTAATCCTTTACTATAATATTCTGTGAAGTTGTAATTGTGGATTAATTCTGATTGTGTGTGGACGGATCATCCTAAAATTCAGATCAATCGTCCATGATTCACCATGAATGTTGCTGGAATGCACGAACATGTTGTTTATCGATCCCCTGTAAAAACCCCCTATTTTCGCTATGTCACCATAAATATCTTAGACTCATAAAAGAAGCCAGTATGCTAATCTGGGCCCTTTGATCGGCAAGCAGAATGCTTATATTGGTTTCGGGAGATGGGGGGGGGGGGATCGGTATGCAACACCCTATATTGTCTTAAGGGGGGAGGCATGGGACCGTTAAGAACACCTGCCGCAAGGTTCGCAAGCAAAATCACTTGGACAAAAGGATGAATTTGATGGGGCATTGCCTGGGGAGAAGGAGTGAGCCTGGCCAGCTTACCCCCTCCTCACATGCAACACTAAATTTAGTAGAAAGGAAGGGGGAGATTCCAGTCCTGACCGGAGCTCAGCTATGGCATTGAGCGCGCATCGTCCGGCACTTTCTCGGAACTCACGTGTTGGTCTCCTGCCAGGACTGAAAGGGCTCTCCAGTCCGTGTGTGAAGGTCACGTCTGGGTGTAAATAGCTTTGCAACTGCTTATGCTTTCCAGTAATTATTGCGACAATATAGTGTATTGGTCACGACTTGTGATAATATTTCGTAACGTCTTTGATGTTTCCTTGCTTTTCTTTTGTGTATTATTGCTTCTTTTATATATCTATTTGTACCTTTGCTTCTTGTGGTATTAGCCATAACATATATAATATTTGATACCTATTGTAGTACGAGGTTATTTTGCATTATGTTCAATATGATAGCTTGGTATTGATATTAATGTGAGGTTATTTTGTATTACTTATTAAAGTGATTTTTTTTTTGAGTGAACCTAAGCGTGCTTGTTTGTTCCTTCGAGAGCCCTATATTCCTCTCAAATCCATTTTTAAGACACCCCCCTTGGGTCAGGATTGTGTGCAGCATTGCTTTTCAGTGAGTGTCATAAGGAGATATAATGCAAAGTAGAACCATAATTTCATTCATATGCATCTTGTTCAACTACCATACAAAAAAAACAATTAGAAGGATTTACATTACATAAAATTTTACAACTAAAGTATGCCACATCACACCAAAATCCAATGGTATCTTTGCTCTGCTGTATTGACTCATTTTCATTTTCAAAAAGTACATGCCAAAATCGTCCCGGCAGGAAATGTAATCATTGTCCAATCACATCCGTATTGGAAGCAAGAGACATGGCTGCAGAAAACAGTCTGCTGTGTTCCCACCCAATTGTGATATTTTTAACATTTGTATTTAAATTTTACAGTTATATTTACCACACATACACACACACACACACACACACACACATATATATATATATAATTAATGTTTACAAATAGTAATTTTTCAAATATTATACATAGCAAAGAGACTGGAGCCCCGTATTATTGCCATGTGCAAATCACAAAAGTTCACTGATTTCTGCCAATTCAAAAAGCATTTCTGCAGTACAATTCCAAAACCATACAATTCCAAATATCAAAAATAAACAAAAATAATGCTTCAAATATTTTAAATATTTTTTTGTTTCCTTGTTACTCTCCCTATTTGTATTGCTCAGAGGGAAGCTCTTGCTGGATGCTTGCTACAGTAAAATAGAAAACACCATAATGAGATATTTCAAGAATTGTATGTTAAGCAGAGGTCTTCCTAAAAGTTTTAAGGTATTCAGGACCAGTTCTGTTGCGGGGAGTTTTATCCACAGAAAAAAAGTTATTATTCTCTATGTGCAGTTTAAATGGCAGCTTCTTGAAAGTCATGTAGTGTAAACTTAACAATCAGGGTAAATAAAGAGACCAAAAGAAACCCACACACACAAAAGAGGATGGGCATAGTAATGCTTGAGCGTTGAAAGTACCGTATTTTTACACTTACAGCTCTCCCCTTGAGATTCTCTCTAGCTGCTATTGTGAGCTGCTATTTTGCATCACCCTGACCATCTTAAAGTCTATTCAGTAATACACTTGTTGCTTGCCTTTGTACCAAAAAGGTTTCCTGTCATCTGATGCATGTTGCGCTGGCGGCACTAATTGAGTGCCCTGCTTCACTGCTTGGTGTTTTCCTTCTCATCTTAAGCAACAGCCCCACAAATCGATGTAAATAGCAGGTGCAGCAGCCTGCCTGCGCAGCAGAGAGCCTCCGTATGTGGTGGTGGGCAGGATAATGAACCACCATAAAAATGTCAGGCAGTACCAGCATGAGCTGCTGCACTGTGACCACCTGAAAGCAATCTGCGGCTCTCCGAATGAGTTTCATGGGCCTCATCAATAAAACATGCCATCATTGTGAATCGGGGCCAGGGGCTGGCTTCAGGGACTTTGGGTCTGAGGATGTCCCCCCCATAAATATCTGATCTCCATTTTGTTAATTCCCCCATGACCAATTTAAAACAAGCCCCTAAAATTATAAGGGTTTTCCCCTACCTGTTGGGCCCATTGCTCAGCATTCCTACTGAAATACAGGTCTCCACAAGTACAAAATGAAGAATATAGTATTTTTGTATATTTATATACTTTTGGTTTTAAATTTACTTTATAAGTGCAAGCATCCACCCCCCAAACACAGCTGGTTGGCTTGTTCAGATGCCTGATGCTTCTCTGGTTCACTAATAGTGTTTGCATCTGAAGCAATGGGAGCTAGACTACAGGCAGTAGTAATTTAATCACTGTACATTGGGAGGAACACTGCATGGAAGCATGTTTAAAGACAGGGCACTCGTGAGATCCCATTTAAAAATGGAGCAGTGGTGGCCATGGTGACCATTAATGACAGGGTGCTGGTCAATATAGGGATCACATTTACTGTTGGGGCACTGGTGAGCATGGGGATCTGGTTTAATGAGTGGATGCTGATGAATATAGGGAGCCCATTTACAAGTGGGGCACTAGTGAGTAAGGGGATCTGGTTTAATGATGGTGCTGGTGAACACGGGGGCCCATTTACAGATGGGGCACTGGTGAGTACGGAGGTCTGGTTTAATGATGGTGCTGGTGAACATGGGGGACCCATTTTCAGGTGGGGCACTGGTGAGTATGGGGGTCTGGTATAATGACAATGCTGGTGAACATGGGGGCCCCATTAACAGGTGGGGCACTGGTGAACAAGGGGGTCTGGTATAATGACAGTGCTGGTGAACATGGGGGGGGGGGGGGGGGGGGGGGGTGAGGGGCCGGGAAGAGAGGACAACAAAAACACAGGAAAAGAGAGAAGAAAACACC
>JAABNY020000015.1:21450484-21462373 GCA_015164015.2 Brevimyrus niger
CACAAAATGAACAGGATAAAACAAGAACAGCATTTTTTTTCTTAATGGCTTCCAAAACGATAGAGCTCTTACCCCAACATTACCCCTGTCCTGCCCCGATCGTCCACTCCTTCCGTGTGGCACTGCTAATCTTGTGAGGGATCCCCATGTGATCAGCGGTTTCTGGTTGTTGTCATTAGTCCTCTGTAATAAGTCCGCGTTTCAGTTTGTTTCCGCAGTCTGGTCACTGGGTGTGTTCAACTTGCTTACAGAGCAGGCTTAAAGCAACGCATTCTGATCCTGACGCAATACATTATGTTTAGATGCACTGCGACTTCTCTCATCCGGCTGCACAAACTGGAACCGCCTTCCGTGACAACACACCTTTGCCCTTATTGGCTGAAGAGTTTAGTTACATGCATGATGTTCATATCCCAGGCAGTTCCGATGCTAAATATATATTTATATTTATATTTATATATATATATATACACAGAGAGAGAGATTAAAACCTGCAACTTGCATACATGCTTATGCAGAACTGGGGAGATTGCCAGTGGAATTCCATGATTTTTTTCCCAGTGACTGATTTGTATTTGATGTGCTTAGCAAATGGGACAGGTGTTAATAACCGGAGACAAGTAGATGGAGAGGAAAAGCAAACCTTTCATCAAAATTAGCTAATGAATAATCATTTACCCAAGGGGGGTGTTTTGTGGGTGCTTTAATCTAAAATAACATTTCATCAAAGTTAACTTTGTTGGTTTTTTATGACTGCGTGACATCTTTTATTTTTCATAAATAAAAAAGGCATGGATTAGTTATAGTGCATGTCAAAACCTGCTTATTCCACACACTAGAGATAACTTCAGCCCTCACATCTGTTTGTCTCCCCATTATTATGTTTTGTTTCTGAGTCATTAATAAGCATAAAAACATAAAAAGTCAAGGTGAATGATTACTTTTTAGATGAACTCTTTCAGACAAGTCGCGATGAAATTGCAGGTAAAACAGAAAGAAAAATCTGTGGTCCTCACCAGGCAATTCAACGGAAGGTCAGCTCACACGCTCGTCTGTGAGGATTGGGAAACTGGATTGCTCAATCAAATAATACTGTCAAGTTCACAAAAGGCAGAGCTGACAAGCCCAGTGTTTATGACATGTTCTTGGTGGCAGGGAGATGAGGGGCAGTGAGTCTCCCAGCTCATTTCCGCCTTAACGTGACTGCTGAGGCACCCTTATTGAAACGCTCAGATAACACAGCTTTAATCACCCCTGCAGTTGGATTTCAGTCGGGGGGCGGGCGGGGGGGAGGGGGGGGCTTTTTCATCACGGAGAGCTTTGATTTTTGAAAAGGGAACCTTGTTATAAAAAAGAGATATAAAAGAAAGGCTCTGATATTCTTATAGTCAGTCAAACCAACCGTGGAAACAAAGACTAAAACGTTGTACAATCAGACAAACCAACCATTGGAAAATGAGGATGAAATGTGAAGTCCAATCAGTCAAACTATTGATAGAAACAAAGACATACAAATGCATGAAAATAATAAAACTATTCACATGAATAAAAGCTAAACTGCTTAGCCAGGTGAACCATAAAAACAAAGATATGCAGCAACATGACAAATGGCCTAAATAAGCCCAGAGCAGGTGTCCACCCCTTTTCTACATGGTGCATACATATATCACTACTCCCGAGATGCAGCACGCCCTCTACAGGTAGACTTTGAATCTGATATTCAACTCAGATTATGCTTAGACCTTAAGTAGGTAAGGACTATCTTTTTCCATTTAGGATCAACTATTTATTATATATGCTACACAGGAGTTTCAGTTACTTTAAGGTTCAAGTTTGATGACATTCTAGAGCAGGGGTCCCCAAACTACGGCCTACGGGCCGATTGTGGCCCGCCCCCACATTTGGACCGGCCCTCTGAACATTGCCAGAGACATATTTTGTCATTTTAAAATGTAATTTTTAAATGTAATTTTGAATATATTTGTCTGTATTTGATAACAAAGGTTGTCTTTCAAACAAAAATTTCCATTAATTATTAACGTAGCCTAATTAAACCTAAAAATCACATACCAACAAAATGGTACATTCAACGCAACATGCCAATGCAATCAAACAGATGACGGAGAGAAGACATATTTTAAAAGCACCCTCAGAAACCGCATTTAGAACGTGAAAACTACATGCCTCCGATGCAGGTAAAACAAATAAAGGTGACATGGTTTACTTTTTTGCCTATTTAACCTATTTTTAAAAACTTTAATACTTCCGACAATGGAAGCTTTGAAAAGATTTAGTCAGTCATATTTATCACTTTCTATAGCGACTGCTCATAGTTTTTCATTTTTCATTCTACCAATTAACTGTGAAAAGGATTTTATTATTGCTACTTTTCTTGCATTTCAAACTGCCTTTCCAAAGTGATTGGTGTGGGGTACAGTTACATTCCAGACTGATGGGCCATTGACAGTATGCAAACTACTACAGGTGTGGGGACACCTATCTCATCAATATTCATTGTGCAGGCTGAGCACTGACTTTGACAAAAAGAGTGTCACTCAAAAGTTCTAACACTTTAGTAATCAAACCACATAAAATTTCAGAATGTCTCTTTCACCTATGTATAGCCAACCCCTGTGTCTATAATTCAGAGCTCAAAAGCTTTGGTTAGAAATGTTTATAATGTAATGTTTTACAATTGCTCAGCATGTTTAAGATAGGTTTTTGAAAAGTATATGTTTAAAGTTGATTTTAACAAAAAACAGAATAACATTCTAAGTGTCGCGATGCGAGGTGCAGTGAGCAAGCAGGGGAGGCGAGAGCAGCCATGTTCGAGGAAGCAAAGGAGTTTATTGGACAGGGTACTCACAAGCATGTAGACTTCAATGATGAATCTGAGGAAAACTAACAGAGACGCGGACTAAATACACCGGACAAGGCAAGAACAACGTGAAACAGGTGATCACAATCAGGAATTAACATAAGGTAATGAGGGGGCGTGGCACACATGAGGAGTGGACGGCGCTGGGCGTGACACTAAGTGGTCTCAGATTTCTGATGCCACGTTTGTGCTGAATAATAGAACATGTAACACTTTGAGATAAATGTTTTTTAGATAGGTAAAATATTTTTAAATGTCAAGGCATGTCAGACTACCCCAAAGGTGGCTGGGAGGCCTCAGGCTGCAGAGGGTTAAAATCATATTAAATGTAAAATGTAATTTTCTACTATAAACCAACCCGGCCACACATTAAAGCAGGAAAAAGTTATGTGGCCTTCGCAGAAAAAAGTTTGGGGACCCCTGTTCTAGAGACTGCATATTCTTATATAACAACTTGTGTTGTCATAGTGACTGACAACCAATCCTAGAAAGCCAGTTTGATGTTTTTTCTCATTTCTAAATCAGTTTAGTCCAAAACGTTTTGGTACCTGTTTACTTCAATCAGTGCCAGTCATGTGATGGTTACTTCTGTTAATAGAGTTGTTTGCTAAACATTCAGGCTGGGTACATATTATTCCTAAAGCTTTCCTGCATGAATCATACAACTCCAAGTACCTTATGTAAGGACTGTAGAATGTATAATTGAGTGTAGAAGTGTACAAAAGAGTGTAGAATGTATAATTGTAGGTATTGCAGGTACTCCACACTCAGATGGACTATTAGCATGTTATATAACTGTTTCTGCCTGGTGGGGTCACCCATACAGCCCTCTTTCACTTCATCCCCTTTTATTCTCAGCACTAATTGAGATAGTAATATTTGGAATAAAACACAAAATGTGTATGTAGACACAGACATAAGTTTTACCAGCAAGCGAACAGTCTGCTGTTAGTAAGCCCTGATTATTTATCTCTGCACCTGAGAATCACTTTCAGGGTAATCTTCTGAATTCCCCATTCTTGAGATCTCCATCCAATACACAACAAAGCAGAGCCGTGAATTGGTCCCTCGGTGCTTCCTTGGAATTACTGACAGACACTAGAAAACATAAGTATAAGATGGAAGACAATAGAGTCTGAATAGTTGTTAGTCCGTTTATGTAATTATCTATGTCCATGTTAAGAATTCATTGTATTTGTCATGCTTGGGAAAACCTTGAATGATTTAAGGACATTTAAATCATTTAATAACTTTTTGGGGGGCTGGTAGACATGTTTATAGCAGCAGGCTCTCTGATATTACATTATGTAGCCACTGGAAAAAGAGTGAATCAACACTGTTACATACAAATACATACTCAGGCTTGAACATCAGCAGATAGCACTTTCCAGTGCCTTTGTTAAATGCATTTTTCAGGTTTGGTGGCCCTCGTGACTTCTTGTATAAGGGCTCTGAAGCCCATTTCAAGCACAATGCTAGCTTACTTCTCCTTCAATGACATCACTAACTGCATGCACAGGCAATGCAAACACATTGATATATTGACACAAAATTAATTAATTAATGAAAGTATTTTGAAGCAGTAGTACTGCTGTATAGGGGTAGGCAAAAAGAGAGTTTCCCCATGAGGATCAATAAAGTATAACTATAATACTGTTGTACTGATAACTCATACTCCAGCTGAGAAAAAAAAGCTTTTGGCTTGACAGAGTGGTTTGCCTTCGACTCCATAGCCCAAACCTCAAAGCCCAGTCTCCTCAGCACAGCGTCATTCATCCATTAGAAATGTCAGCAGTATGGGGAGGGGATTAGGAAGGCGATTGAGGAAGCGTAACAGCTCACTGTTACATGCCGCTGCTCTGTTCCTCACACAGAGCGCTTCTGTCTGTCCCAGGCAAAAGCAAGTTGCATTCCACCAGTAGTTCACAATTTTAACCCTTGCTCTTCGGTTTTAGGTAGTGCTTATCAGATGTGCTTCTGATTCAAGGTCGTTGGTTTGGGTTCAACATTGGTAGGCAGCAGATCAACCCCACCCCCCTAAACATGCACAGTACTACCTTATCATTGACGGGCACATGTCCCTGCCATCCATTACCTAATTTACACCCTTGTTCTGATCCTCAGCTAGGAACAGCCATTCCTTCTGCGCCAAGAGGCTGCTTTGGCGACAATGTCCTCTGGTCTTATGCCCTCAGGTGCAGGTTACACAAGCTGATCCTGAGCTTTTCGGCGAAGCAGCCCCCCCCGGCCCCCTAGCACCAATTCAGAATATGTTCGGCTGACGCACACCCACAGCAGTAAGCGAACAATAGCTGTGGATTCTTTTTTTAAAATCAGGATGTCAGAAAATAAATTAATTTTTGTTTACGTAATATTCATTCAGTCCCTAATGCAATTAATCATTCATAAACAAAAATACTAAAAAAGACACCATTTTAACATTTTTATAGTTTTTTAGCAGTACCTGATGTTTAGCTGAATTATAAATGCATCGTTCTTGTTTACGCCTATTCTTCCTGTTATATGATCCATCAGACCGTCCACAGTGCCAGCACTGGCTGGACAGTGACAATAGAATAGGTGCTCATATGAATGGTGTCTCCAGTCATTCTGTATGTACTGTATGTGATGGATGGTTCTGGTACCTAGTATGGTGTTGCTGCCCACTTCCCAATGTGACTTTTGCTTGTCCCTTGTGCTACTTTGATGTACAAGAGTGATCAGAGTGCCAGGAGGAGAAAGGCAGCATTAGCTCTTCCTGAGGAGTGTATTCATAAAGTTACAAGTATACCTGAGTTCCTCATCACATGAGAACAAGGTATAATATCCAACCTATAGAATCAATCACTAAGTGAGTTAAGTCTTTTGTGGTCTTACAATGTTAATAATAAATTAACATGACAACATTTTCCATTCAATACATTTTTATGCGAGTGCCTGGTCTCTGGAAAACTGTCTGATTAGTGGGTATCCATTGAACAAACAGCAGTAACGTGTGTCACCTGGCTGTTATTCCCAGTGACTTCTTTGTTCTATAAGCTGGAGTGACCAGATGCAAACATTTTCCTGAGAATTTATTCACAGAGCCAGTGTGTAATAGCTGAGCTGGAACAGCACGGGAGTCTGCAAGGTGGGTGATGAAGGGCTGGGGAGGTTGTGGGGGAGACAGGCATTATCTGGGGGCCACTAAGCAGTCATTTATGTCATGTATTTGTATGCATGTATTCCTGTCTCTCAGCAGCAAAGAGTGAAAATGCTGATTTATGGAAAAAAGGGATGAAGCGAATATCGTGTTGGTCCTTTTAGCAGCACATGGTTATCAAGGCAGAACATCAGGCCTTGTTACCTTTGAGGTGCAAGCAGGATGCAGTGTAGAGTGGACAGAGTAGAGGGCCTCGGTGGGTCAGTGGTTTGGGGCAGCCTGTCTAAAGTCACCCTCACACATCTCACATCGCACCTTGATTTTTACAAAAAAATTCTAAAATATCTATTGAGATATTACGCTTTTTCCCAACTACATTATTCATTAGTTGACCCAGTTGAATCCCCAGAGCTACTGGTGAAAAAAGTTTGCATTTGTAGCACTGCTTAGTGCCTTCATATCTTGAACCGACACAAATTTCCAGTTATGGCAAACTCATCTACTAATCCTAACTACTAATGCCAACCATGCCAACCTTAACAACCTACCCAAACTTAACCTCAACAATAAGTAACCAAACAAAATGTGAAAAACGAGCAATTTTAGTTGTTTGATTGCTGTCACAGATTTTTATGACATTGAGATTCCCCTTGTGGGGACTGAAAAAATGGTCCCCACGAGGTCAAAATGACAGTTGTAATATATACATAGCCCACACACACAGTCACACAAAAAAAGTCATCTCACAGGTTGTATACTTGCACATTCAGCCCCATGTTGCATACTGACGTGATAGAGAAAAAAAGAAAGACCACAGCGACTGAATGTGGTGGATGGTACCAATGCACTGCGGTTTTTGGCAATGAGAGGAGTGAACATAGGCGACTCTTCATCTGTATAAGAAAGCAGAGAGCAAGTGAGAGTGTGCGTTGGGCCAGCCCTTGAATTATACACACACTGAAGTGAGAGTGTGCGTGGGGCCAGCCCTTAAATTATACACACACTGAAGTGCAAATGAGAGCGGCTGGAAAGGCAGCGGGTGCCACAAGCAGTCACTAACACGTCTGTGTCCTCGCCAGGGGAAACAAAAGAGACAGTTTCCTCTCACGGCGCTGGGCATGCATTCCACCGGCAGGCTGTCCCCTCAGAAGTCGGACTGCTAACCTGCGGCCAGAAGAGCAGGCCTATACCTTTCAGCAGCAATCTGCTGAGGAATCACTGTGACCTGGACACACTCCATTACTGTTCTCTGCAGGTTCCTCCCCCACAAGGATAATACTACATTGAAGTTGCCAGTTACTTCACACATTACACACAATTTTTTTCACAACAATAAATGATCTTGATTTTTTGAATAAGTGGTTATTGGAAATGGTTAGACAGTCAGCAAATTAGCCAAAAATATAAAATGTTGCTATTTGCACATTTTGTTTTCCTTTTAGCAAAGAACTGGTTAATTGTTGACATAAAAGAATTAAGTATAACATAAACTTTAAGCAGAGAATGGAGCTGCTGGTTTAGATGTTTCAAATTCATGATGTTTTTTATGTAATTAGCTGGAGATATATCAATAAAGATTCTAATGAAATTCCTTGAGCAACAGTAATAACTTCATGCAATATGCATGACAAAAAAGATGAATCTCACAAGTCTAGCATGCCTACTTTTTCTGATAATGTCAGTTATGAATTAAACCAACTGGGAAGCTGTAACCTTATCTATTCACAGAACTCCTTATATAACCTTTTCCAGTCTTATAAACTTCAACACTCCTTCAGGTCCTTCTGAGTCCAGCACACTTCCTTCAAAGTATCATCATATTCTACTGATGGCAGACACTTTCTCATTAACACAAAAACTCAAAAAGTTTTTTACAGATCTTTTTCAAACAGTGAAGATCTGGACCTGAATTTTGAGACAAATTGTATGAACACTGAACAAAGCATTACAAGGATAGCAAAGTAAAGGGCAGTGTCATGTCCTGTTGATTGTAGGATCACACATAGAATAGAATAGAATAGAATAGAATAGAATAGAATACAATAGAATTCAACTTTATTGTCATTGCACATGTCACAAGTACAAGGCAACGAAATGCAGTTTGCATCCATCCAGAAAGTGCCATAATATTACAAAATATATAGATATATAGATATATTACATGTGTCTATTATAGGCCTGAGGGTACAAAAATACGGGTCTATTATGGGTATGTTACACACATAGATGTTTTTATTGTCCAGGTGTGAGAGGACAGAGTGCAGTGCGATGGAGACGGCATCCTCTGTGCTCCTGTTCTGACGGTAGGAAAATTGGTGGGGATCCACAGTGGGGGGGGGAAGACAGGATTTGAAATGTGCTAGGACGCTCTAAGCACTTTGGGATAATGGGGGTGAGGGCTACTGGGCGGTAGTCATTAAGGCTCGATGGTTTGGAGTTTTTGGGTATCGGGACTATGGAGGTGGTTTTGAAGTAGGCCGGTACCGCAGCGTGGGCCAAGGACAGGTTGAATATGTCTGTCAGCACTCCTGCAAGCTCCCCAGAGCACGCTCTAAGGACACACCTAGGGATGCCATCAGGACCTGCAGCCTTGTGGACATTAATCCTGCTCAGCACTGCTCCTACATCGGTGGTGGAGAGAGTCAGTGGTTGTTGGTCCGGAGTCACGTCTGCTTTAATCGCAGTAGTTGGATTCCCTCGCTCAAAACGAGCATAAAAGTGGTTGAGCTCGTTGAGGAAGGAAGCATCAGAGGATGTAGGGGAGGGTTTGGTAGTCCTGTAGCCTGTAATGGTCTGGAGTCCTTGCCACATGCGTCGGGGGTTGGAGTTGGAGAAGGATTCAAACTTTTTTCAAAAAGTGTTCAAAATTGTTTTTGTAATGGTGTTTAGCTTTTTTAATGCTCCTCTTATGCTTAGCCCTGGACATGCACATACGACAGAGCTTAGGTTCCAGGTGGCTTGAGACAAGGCCTAGCCTGGTATGAGAGGTACTCGCTGGCCTTGGCAGAAAATGTGGGTTAGTGACCCCACACACAAACACACTTAAACATACACACACATAGATAACAAGGGAGTTTCAATAAATAAGTATATATAGCCACCTATATTCTCATGGCTATACCAGAAGAATCTTGAAAATTAAATAGTGCAACCAGGGGTCTCATGTATAACGACGTGCGTAGAATTCACACTGAAACATGCCGTACGGACAAAACTAGGAATGTGCGTAAGCAAGAAAAAATCCAGATTAAAAAAAAACTGTGTGTAACCACAGATCTATGCACAAGCCCACATCCATCCCCCCGACCTGCCCATAATTATGTATATTTGCATAGGTAAATCTGTATAAACCTTGCTTTTTTCTATGTTTTTCTTAAACAGCAATGAATAAACCACATGGGAAAAAGAAGTATTTCAGCGAGTGCAAAGTGGATGTCATGTTAACAGAAATTCAGAAAAGTGCTATTATTAGGTGGTTTAAGTGGTATCAGCAATAAACGAAAGTTGATGGAGTGGCACAGTGTGGCAGAGTCAGGTAAAAGTGTTGGTTCCGAAATTCGTACGGTGGCCAAAATTAAAAACAAGTGGTCAGACATTAAAATCGGCTGCTCACCATAGGTCTTAGCGGCACAGGTGGAGGTAGCAAAATTTCCGGTGTCACACCCTTTGAGCAACGAGTTGCTGAAATGATTCGGGACACACTTTTATCGGGTGAGGGGGACGCCGATGTCAGTGCAGGTGAGTTTTTCTCATATCATACTTGTTTGAATTACTTGCATGTTTATGAATGACACGTAGGGCACAGAAGTGGTGTTACTTTTGTTTATTCTCTTTGTTTATTCTTATAGAAAATAGTATGAGAGGTGCCTCTAGTGCCAAGAACGACACAGGCGGTGAAGGTGCTGCTGTGCCACATCTTTGGCCGCTGGCTGCACACATTCCTGCTCCTCAGAAACCGGGGGGCGACCATCCGACTGTGTGCTGGCTGAAGTTGTGCTGTAAGATGTTGCCAATGAATTTAAACATCTAAATGATACGCTGTGTGATACTAAAGATGTAACACTGTTTCATTTAGTGGAAAATTTGGTGCCTCAAGGTCAGGTTCATCTAGCCTAAGCTCTTTACCGGTACCGGTAAGCCACGATTTTATGCCAGACTATGCAACATGCTACATGTGTGTATAATGCAACACACTTTTTGCGGACTGTATAGCGGCACCTCAGTGGTCTTGTCCAGGCAGCGCCAGCAGCGTCTAAGCTGTCCTATGATGCGCTCCACCACCGCCCAAGCCCAAGAATGGGGGGCAGCATTATAATGCCGCTCCTATTCATTCTGTGGGTTTGCAAGCGACACGAGAAGCCACAACTTCAGTGGGCACCCACTGTCCCCTAAGGAGTGGTTAAATGGTTAAATTGGTCACTGATATAAAAAATTTTTTTCTCATTCTACGTGAGTGCTTGTCTGTCCTTATTAATTGACAGCGAGAGTGTTATCAATAGCTGCAGCCGTTGCGTGAGCAGCATTTCTGTCTGCGTACCTTCCCATCAAACACCTGTGGGTAATATTATCAAATGCCGGTAACATTAACTCGGAAGGACAGTTGCTCCTGAGCTTTGCTCGGTCGCCAATCGGGGCCGGGAGGCCACTTTTTTTCCCCAACTACTCTACACATATGTAGAGGAACATCTAGTTACAACATTAATGCTGGGGCATCAGAAGGATTTTGAATGGGGGGTGGACACACTGGCATAAAACTAATGTTTTATGTTAAATGTGGAGGGATCCAAACAAATAATTCTGAAATGAGAGCAGGACATGTCCCAATAATTTGTACATTAATAGAGTAAAAATGCTTTCTATTTATATAAGCATAAGAAAATTTGTTTTCTGGAGGTGCCTTTATAGCAATGTGCGCTGAGTTGATGGCTCCGATTACATTGGGAAAACCGGATATCACTGAAAATTGTGCTTTAATGTTTGCCTGTTCAACCACAGTGTAAGGAAATTTTACATATCTGGGTGACAAGCGGATTATGTCGTCCCATACAGCTGGCATGAGAAATACCCGATCGGTCCGCAAGTTCTCACTGAAAAGCACCTGTGGCTCAGAACCCGCAAATGGACACAACTTGTAAAGGAACAGGCAGCCTATAGTGCAATTCCTCATCATCTGCCTTTGTAATGCTGGCCCCAGTTCAGCACACAGCTCCAAAAGGATTGCTCTGGGAGATCTGCATCGACTTAGAAGCCAGTCATTATCATGGGCCAAGAAATCACTACGATCCCTGAATATGCGCTCTTTTCTAATTTTTCCATTAACTGTGTCTTCCAATAATGCAAGAGCTGCCATAGTAGTTGTAATAGTTCAGTCATTTTCTGCACCATTTTATTGTTAGAAATTAGTTAAAAATCAGGTGCTGTATATTTGTAAACAACATACAATTAATGTCGGTGTATTGGATGAAGTCAGCGTCATGATTGTGAGTTTAAAAAGGGAAACCACAGTAGCAATGACTTGCCATGGATGCCATCCGTTTATAAAACCGAGCAGAAACGTGCGTACGACATGTCTGGAACTGCCGTGAGAATGTGTGTAGCGATACGCCAAGTTTCGATTTTATACATCTCGACGTGAGCATGGAAATGGACGTACGCAACATTTTCATGCACACGCACCATTTATACTGTACATGAGGCCCCAGCTCTCTTAAACGATTTAGGAGGCGAGACCAAGTCTTAACCCTTTAGAATGTTCATGCATGTCACTTATTCTTAAGTCTGGGAGTAGGAGGAAAATCATGTCACTCTTAGAATTGTGATGCATTTAAGAGTGAAATTTTACTCTGAGAAGTTTTATGCATACTGGCCC
>JAABNY020000015.1:21529176-21542391 GCA_015164015.2 Brevimyrus niger
GTGTATGTGGAACCAGTATGCTAATAGCGTGCGTGTGCACCCACATCGCCTCAGCAGGGAATTACACTGGAGGAGTCTGGTAAGATTTGTTGAATATGTGCTGCGCTAACCCACAGGGACAGGTCACTTTGTCACAGTGGTGTTAGTTTAAGCAGACTGTGATTGTCTATTGTACAGATTGTCTAAATCTGTATAATTTCAAAGGGTTCACATACTTTTTCTTGCAACCGTAATTATAATAAACCTCAAGATACTCCTCCACATGGGGAAGGACCTCCTCTCTGACCCGGAGAGAGCATTCCACCCTTTTCCAGCTGAGGACCATGGTCTCAGATTTTGAGGTGCCAACCCTCACCAGGAACGAGTCCGACTTACTGCCCGCAATGCGAACCAAGCTCTGACACTGGTTATACAGGGACTGAACAGCTCTTATAAAGCTGGCCAGCACCCCATACTCCCAGAGCACTCCCCACAGGACTCCTTGAGGGACATGGTTGAATGCCTTCTCCAAGTCCATGGCAGGGTTGAGGAGGTCCTCAAAGTATTCCTTCTACCTCCGGGTGATGTCCCCAGGTGATGTCAACAGCACCCCCTCCCCACTATAAATAGTAGGAACCAGGAGCTGTTTCCCCCTACTGATATTCCAGATGGTTTGCCAGAGCCTTTTTGAGGCCCACCGAAAGTCACTCTCCATGGCATCACTAAAATCCTCTCACGCCCAGGTTTTTGCTTCAGCAACCACCCGAGCCGTGTTCCGCCTGGCCTGCCGGTACCTGCCCGCTGCTTCCGGAGACCCCAGGACTAATAATTCCCAGTAGACATCCTTCTTCAGCTTGATGGCCCCTCTCACCTCTGGTGTCCACCATCGGGTGCGGGGGTTACCGCCACGACTGGCACTGACCACCCTGCAGCCACAACTCCGTACGGCCACTTCCACAATGGAGGTCTGGAACAGTGTCCATTCAGACTCAATGTCTGCGACTATGTAGTTGGAATTCTGCCGGAGGCGCTTCCAGCAGACCCTCACTATACGTTTGGGCCTACCAGGTCTCACCGGCTTCCTCCCCCACCACCTGAGCCAACTCAGCACCAGGTGGTGATCAGTTGAGAGCTCTGCCCCTCTCTTTACCCGAGTGTCCAAGACAGAAGGCCACAGGTCAGAAGATATGATTATAAAATCGATCATCGACCTGTAGCCTGTTCGTACCATGTTTATTTATGGACACCCTTATGCTCGAACGTGGTGTTCGTTATGGACAAACCATGCATTGCACAGAAGTCCAATAACAGAATACCACTTGGGTTCAGATCAGGGAGGCCGTTCCTCCAAATCACCCACTGTCACAATCTCACACTGTCATTGCCCACGTGAGCGTTGAAGTCCCCCAGCAAAACAATGGAATCCCACCGTGGCACATTAACCAGCATACCACTACGGGAACCCACGCTATGCATTGAGGTGAGCCCAACTATATCTAGCCAATATTTCTCAACCTCACTCACAAGCTCAGGCTGCTTCCCCACCAGAAAGGTGACATTCCATGACCTGAAAGCCAGTTTTGTTAGCCGAGGATCAGAACGCCACGGCTTCCCTTGGCTGCCACCCAATCCACAATGCACTGAACCCCTGACATTCCCTTTGCGGGTGGTGGGCCCATCTGGGGACAGTCCCGCGTGCCTCTTTCGGGCTTTGCCCGGCCGGACCCCACGAGCCAAGATCCGGCTACCACGCACTCACCAACGGGTCCCTCCCCCAGGCCTGGCTCCAGGGTGGGGCCCCCGGTGACCCTAGTCCAGGCGAGGGTAACGAGACAGGTTATTATTATTATTATTACTATATTAGGTATTCTCTGTGTTAGCTCTGTATCCGGTTTTTGTTATTGAGTCTTAGTTTATCCCCTTTACTTTTGACCCCCCATGATCCTTTGTTTTGTTAGTCCTTTCTTGTGTTTTTTTTAGTTCAGTTTAATAAACTCAATTTTGTGTTCCTGGAGCTGCAAGTGGGTCGTCCACCTTTTTGTGCCTGTTATGCCTCGTTCCTGCCATCCACACCCTTGACTGTTTGTCATAAATGTGTATTAAAGCTGTTAAGCATGTAAGGTATACTTATATGCTGCTTTTGAATGTTCTTTGATTGTATTATGAAGGTGCACTGAGTATTTTATAAATGTGTTACAAAAGCATTATGAAGGTGCAGCTAATGAAAAACATTACCTAAAAACAAGCATATATCTCCTCCATTTATATTCTGTGTTTTAATTACATTATTAAATATAGCTGAAAGCAGCAAAAATGGGGCCAAGCATACAACCAAGGCATGGATACCATATGGTAAAAATTAAAAAAGAGACTAGCAGAGACTAATATTGACAATCCCCAGACATTTGCCTGTGGGAAATCGTTACATTTTCCAATATAATCCAAAATGGTGTCTGCATCAATAAGAAAAATATAAATTTGGCAGTGGAGAGGACTGGGGATGTACCATGGTGTTAGAAGAAATAGTGTATTAGGGTGAATTCACGGATGATTACGTCACCCACATGGAACAGAATTAATCCTTTTACTATAACATTCTGGGAGGTTGTAATTGTGGATTTATTCTGATCGCATGTGGACTGATCATCTTGAAATTCAGATGAATCGTCCATGATTCACCCCGAATGTTACTGAACTGCACGAAAATGTTATTTACCGATTCCCTGTAAAACCTAATTTTGCCATAAATATCTTGGGCTCATAAAAAGAAGCCAGGATGCTTATCTGGGCCATTACATCGCATATGCAGGGTGGTTATCTTGGTTTCAGGAGATAGGGTGGGGGGTCGGTATACAGCACCCTGTATTGCTTGTAGGGGGGAACAGGGAGGTGCTCATTGTATTATATTATCGCAAGCAGAATCACTCGGACAAAAGGGGGAATTGGAGCACCCTATATTGCCTGGGGGGAAGGGGTGAGCCTGTCCAGCTTACCCCCTGCCCACACACAACAATAAATTTAGTATTCCAAAGGAAGATTCCAGTACTGACCGGAGCTCAGCCGTGGGATAAAGCGTGCATCGCCCGGCATTTCTCAGGACTCACATGTTGGTTTCCTGCCAGGACTGAAAAAGGCTCCCCAGTCCATGTGTGAAGGTGGGTGATGATGGCACGCCCTAGTGTAAATGGTTTTGCAGCTGCTAATACGTGTAATTCACTAATGGGGATTAATTATCACTGCTCATGATAATAATTTGCATTGTCTATATTTTATTATTTCTTTTCTATATATATTAGTTCGTATGATATATACTATTCTATATCCCTTGTAGTACAACGTTATTTTGTATTGCATTCGATACAATAGCTTGGTGTTGATGTTAATGCAAGGATACTTTGTGCTACTTATTAAAGTGTTTTTTTTCAGTGAACCTAAGCATGCCTGTTTGTTCCTTCAAGAGCCCTATATCACTCTCATCCAAATTTTAATACACATAGGAATGATTTTTCTATGTGAAACCCATCAACAATTATCAGCCAAAACACATTTTTGCTTATTTTAGTGCCTCCTAGTGGAGGAATGACTATCCCATATTTTTCGTGAATTCTTTTGGAATTGCGTCACAAGTCTATATTTTACATTTGGTTTTAATACCTCAGAGATATGGCCTCACTTCCTGTTTGGTGGCTTTGTCATAAAATTTATTGGACAGCAACAGCCATACTATTTGGCTTAGCATAATGCTTTCAACAAGTTTTGGTTGAGACTAACTGTAGATGATGCACACCACATTTGGAGATGATTGGATCAATGACCTGGATGACTTTGCAAAAATAGTTTTTCTGAAAATTTTTAAAAATCCCATACGGTTGAAATGAACAACAATGGGTGCATTTGAATTGGGAGGACTCAAGACTTCAGGGGAATTAAAGATCACAATTCTAGGCCAAAGGGTATAAAAGTTATATGAAAAAATGTTTCTTGATATTTGGCCTGATGGTGGCGCTAGAGGTATGGATGAATTGACCCCAAATTCGGTGAGGTCATACTATGATGTAGCCTCTATCAGTATGCCAGTTTTCAAAGGTGAAGATGGCACCAAATATCTGTCCTGTAAAAAATACTTAAAATCCCAAAGAATCAAAAATTACAAGATTTATTTTTCTACAATAAACAAATTAACAGTTACTCCCCAAAATGCACCAAACTCAGCAGCAATAACCTGAGACCACTAATAATATTTTTTTGTTAAAATCAACTTTAAACATATAGTTCTCAGAAACCTATGTCAGACATGCTGAGGAATTGTAAAAAATTACATTATAGAATTTCTAGGTAAGACTTTTGAGCTTATAGACACAGGATTTGGCTACACATAGGTGGTAGAGACATTTTGAAATTTTATGTGGTTTGACTACTAAAGTGTTAGAACTTTAGAGCGACACTCTTTTTCTCAAAGTCAGTGGCCTATACAATGAATATTGATTAGATTGGTGTCCCCACACCTGTAGTAGTTTGCATACTGTCAATGGCCCATCAGTCTGAATTTGTAACTGTATCCCACACCAATCACTTTGGAAAGGTAGTTTGAAATGCAAGAAAAGTAGCAACAATAAAATCCTTTTCACAGTTTATTGGTAGATGGAATGAAAATTGAAAACTGTTCTTTATATTCATATCACGAAGCTGTAAAAATATGTTTAGTTTCTACCTATATATATTTGAAAAGTAGACTGTCCAAGGTTTCTGAGGGTCACAAAACTCGGTTTGGCTAAATTTCTGTCAGATACCGCTGGCGGGATGGCAGACTCCAGAAGGTTTCTGCCAATGGATGCATCTGAATCAGGCTGACCCAATTTCCAAAATTTCAAATGTAGGCCAAAGGAGTCAAAAGTTAAAAGCAAAAATGTATTTTGAATTTTGGCCTGATGATGGTGCTAGAGGCATGGATGCATTGACCCCAAACTTGGTGCTTGCATAGTTTCAACTGTCCTCTATCAATGTGCCAAATTTTTAAAAAGTTACTAATTGGTTCTATGGGTTGCCATAGACTTCCAATGGAGAAAGCATAATAATAATAATAATAATAATAATAATAATAAAACTAATAATAAATGATTAGATTAGATAGACTTTATTAATCCCACACGGGGAAATTCTTTTGAAACAGCAGCAGTTGAATAGAAAAAAAGATGGAATAACAGGATCCATAAGATCAGCAAAAATGACAATATAAGAACAATAAAGGAAAATATTACAAAATATAAAAAAATTACAAAATTTACCAAAATATTACAAAATTTACCAAAATATTAGTAAAAAATAAGAAAAAAAACATAAAAACAATGCCAGTTATATGGATGTCCTTTTAGTGATGCGTTGTAGAGTCTTATAGCTGTGGGGAGGAATGATCGACGTAAGTGCTCCTTCTTGCACTGTGGGTGTAACAGTCTTGAGCTGAAGGAGCTGCTCAAAACCTCCACACTGTGGTGCAGGGGGTGGGAGGGGTTATCCATAATGGATGACAGTTTTACTAGCATTCTTCTGTCTGCCACCTCCTTGATGGTATCCAGTGTGCAGCCCAGGACAGAACCAGCTCTCCTAACAAGCTTGTTAAGTCTTTTCCTATCTCTGTCCGAGCTGCTCCCTGCCCAGCACACAACAGCGTAGAGAACTACCGAGGCCACTACTGAGTCGTAAAAAATCTGTAAGAGTTCACTGCACACTCCAAAGGACCTCAGTCTCCTCAACAAGTGGACATTCTTCTTACCACTTGACAAATTTGACAAAAAATTACATAGATTAATGCAAACGTGATGAAAGTCGTACCTCTTGTTGCAAAACCCCATAAATGGAACTGCCACACACGCGGCGCCATCTTGGAAAAAAATAAAATAATAAAATAATAATAATTAAAAAAAATAGTAAAATAATAGTGAAAAATGCTAACAAAACAATAGGTGATATGGGGACTAACCTATAATGCCTTAACTAACAATGGTGGGAATACATATACAAGGCCTATTAGGCCATAAAAACATCTAACAATTGGGAACAAATCTGAAGGTCAGTAAAAATCTAATAATAATTATGGAGAAGTCTAGAAAAGCTGCAATTGGGGAACTAAAAACATAAGACCGAAACTGAGCAAAATGGGAATTAGATGGCATCCTGGCAGGTCAGGATGACCGGATTCCGGCAGGTGGAGGAAGTAGCAAAGACGGCCCAGTCTTATCTTTAGCCCACCAGAAGGAGAACTGTGGGCAGGGTGGCCCCAACAATCATGCCATGCTCAAAATTGTTTAAATCACCTTTCTTTTCCATTCTGACATTCAGTTTGGAGTTCAGGAGACTGTCTTGACCAAGACCATACCCCTAAATGCATTGAAGCAACTGCCATGTGATTGGTTGATTAGATAATTGCATTAATGAGAAATTGAACCGGTGTTCCAAATAATCCTTGAGGTGAGTGTATGTACATATATTGTAGCTCTTGTGTGATGTAGATTGTTGGTGAAGTGCATACTTTTCTACTAATTTTAAGCGTATAAGTCCTCCTCTATGAAAGTAATAACTTTAAAAACACAAATGGTATCCAGTGTTTTCTAAATATTACATTACAACTGCTATTATGCTAAGTAACAGGAGGCAGTGGGTAACAATCAATTATTCAGATAATATAATTACTGAAATCGTGAGTCAGTGAATGTTGCAGAAATGACAGTACAACCTTTGTAAGCACACATTCTTAAATGCACATACAGTGCACTATAAATGAACGCTTCATAAGGCAGTCATACTGCATAATAATCATTGATATACAATCTGTTCTGACTTTTAGAAATATTTGTAGCCATCTTTATAATGCTTTATGAGTATATGGTAATGCATTTTTAAAGTGTTTATAAATTACTAAAAATATGGCCTTTAGTGTTACCTGTACTTCAAGAGAATCCCTGGACTCGTTTCTTGAAGTTCTTAAACAGTAAAATTGTATGGAAGCAATGTTTAACCATTTTAAAGTATGTTGAAATTAAGGTGTTTTGGATAATTTTCTTGAAGGAAAACCAAAGAAGTAAGTGTTCCCTTTGGATATGGACTAGAAGCCTTTAAATCACCTTCCCAAATTCAGAGCTATTTGAGTGCTTTACTGCTGTGCCAGTGCTTTTAAAATATGAAAAGTCTCACAAAGTGCTGGTGACCTGTAGCTAATCCTAGAAAGCACAGGGAAACAGGCCAGGCACACACTGAACAGGGGTACCACATCTTTGTAGGGCACTCACATTGACATACATTACGAACCCCAGATTCAACTTCTCAATTGTTTTGGGCAAGAAACGTAAACTTAATTATCATTATTATTCATCCATTGTCCAAAATATCCATCCACTGCAGGACAGATGCACACATACTGATTTGGTATCAATACCTTTGTGTGGACTCATCTCCATGGGGAAAACTGTTATCCCAGTTGGACATTGACCCCTTTGTCAGTCAAAAGCTTAAACATAAGCAACTAAATGAAATATGAGACTTTTGACATTATTATTTTTTGATTGCAAACAGGTTGTTACATTGTGAGGAACATTTGGTCCCCACGATGTAATATAAACAATCCACATACATACACACACACACACACACACACACACACACACACACACACACGTGCATTGCATGTCGGGTAAACATATCTTTATGGGGACCGCTCGTTCATTTCTATGGGAAAAATGCTAATGCTAACTAGGACAACCTTAACCCCTAACCATCCCTATAACCATAAGTAATCAGACAAAATACAAGTCTTTTGGCATTTTTAGTTTTTTTTATTGCAGTCACAGATTTTTGTAATTGGAAATAAAACATCGAAATAACAGGTTTTTTTACATTCTTGGGACATTTGGTCTCCACAATGAAAATGTCCCCACAATGTAATGTATAGCTGACTTCCCAAAATACACAAGCACAAACCCAAATGCATGTCTTTAGCCTATGGTAAGACATGACATAAGGATAAAGTGTGAACTGGCAGAGGCAGAATGAAGATGAGAGACATCTCTGCTACTCACCATTATAGAATTTTATTATGTTGTTGATGTTAATGTTATTAATAATATTACTATTGCAGCATACTGTAAATGTCACATAGGAAGAACAGAAGCGAAGCCAAACAGGTAAAATCAAAAGGGGCTTTAAGCAAAATGGTAGGCAAGGTAAAAGGAAAAGGACCACGGGGGGGCAAAAACATGGGAGGCAGACAAACTAACACAGGGCAGATCAGAGAGTGCGTGTGCACACAGAGTCTCACAACATAAAATCAAAGATTGCACTGGGGAGCTCAAGACAGGGAGGCACTATATACACCACTGATGAGGGATCAGAAGAGAGGCACCTGGGGTGACCCACACAAAAGTTGTAACGAGATGAAGGGTTAAACGAGTAACAGGTGTGGCTTGTCAAAGCCAGAGAATGGAGAGAACAACAGGAGAGGAATGCAGGGTGTGACAGTAATTTGCAGAAAAAATGTCCATATGATAAAAATGTGTGCAATTCTGTTAGCAAAGGAAAGAGTGATTGAGAGAGAAATGGAGGGAGGGATGAGGGAGACTGCATCAGTGACAAAATTCCAAAAATTGGAAGTTACAAATGTGACAAAAAGATTAGGAATCCATCAATCACCAATAAAATATTGAAATGCACACTGCCATAGCACGAAAGTGGATGGCTGTGTGATTTATAGGTAACAATGAAATGTACTTTAAGTCCAGAAAGGGCCCCACACTAGGCCATCTATTCAATAATCATGAAGAGGATATTGCCATTGTACTCTGAGCTGCTGTAATTGAATTTCTGCAGTTCATGCCTGTTCTGTACAGAAGTCAGACATATACATGTATATGTGAAGTTTTTGTCATAGATAATGGAATGCAACATCCTTTATGGTAGAACACAATATAAAGAAATGGCTTTGAGACTCTAGATGGGTGAATACAGGCACACTGTATGCCAGGTTGAGGTAAAAACAGCACTGTGCCTTGGCCTCCATCTCGTTAGTCAGATGGGCCATAACAGGCTTCCTACCTGCTCTGGTGACAGCAGCATAATGTGACTTTTGCGGTAATCTTAACTAAACGAGACATATCGAGAAGGCTTTGGATCCACAATCACCCCTTCACAAAAACCCCCAGACCTGTGCATGAATACAGTGACACTGTAAATTAAAAATAAATGCAAATTAAAGGAAATATGTTCAATCAGAATGAAAACAACGAAGTACAACTGACTAATTTGTATGTGTTAATGTAAGTTGATCCTGACCTTCAAAGTTTGAAAAAATGTGCATAAAAAATAGGGAAACTAAAATGTCAGCACATTTATTTCCAACAACACTGTGGAATGTAGCTCACCACCGCATAATTTGACCATTAAAAAAATTATGTTATAATGATTCGGCCTTTTTTGTTCTGCCAAGACTGATTGAGAACCCTTCTTTTCATAAAGAAAAATTGTATTTGTTCACAATTTTATTTTATTTGTTCACAAAAGTGTGAAGTTATGTTATTCTTGTCTCTGTGATGTGCGGTCACAACCGAGGAGGCAGACCCTATAATGCAGTGTCCAATTTAATGATTGAACTGGAAACAAGCAGAATCAAAGGGACAATCCAAAGTCATGGTTGTGGGGCAGGCAAGAGGTCGGTGTACAGGATGTTCAGTTCTACGTGGAGTGAGGGGACATGCGACAATGGGAAGGGGCACACAAAGCAGATGGAGGAGCAGGGCAGGAATGGGCAGGCAAGAGAAGGCGGGTGGATGGAACAGGCAAGATAGGCAGGGCAGGCGGAACAGCAGGCAGGTCGATTGGGGTAAACTCAGTATGGCACATTAGAACAATGGCAACAATACTTCGCAATGAGCGTAGGACTTTGACAGCTTTATGACACAGAGTGATTAGCTGACAATTGCCTGCCGGTGCTCGTTCCTGCCCTTGTGACAGTAACCCGCCACCCCCCCACCCAATGGTCGCCTCCTACAAGCCGAGAGTGGTGATGCGGGTTGCCCCTGCGACTGGGGAGTGGGCTTGAATGGATGGACAGTGTTGAAATCAGATACCAGAGTGGGGTCCAGGATATCCGCCAAGGGCACCCAGGAACATTCTATAGGGTCAAACCTGTCCCAGTCTAACAGGTATTGCAACTATCCTTCATGGCATCGGGAGTCCAGGAGGGCTCTTACCTGGTATACCTTGGAGCCATCTTACAAGGTGAGAGATGTGCCATGACGCACCGCACTGGCTTTAGGGGAGAAGCATGGAATGTGGGACATATGTGATATACCCTGGGCAACTGTAAATGGAAGGAGTCAGGTCCTACATGTCTGATAATCCGGAAAGGCCCAATATAGCGGGCAGACTTACGGCAGGATGGGAGCTTGAGGTTACGGGTAGAAAGCCAAACCTATTGTCCCACACAATAGAGAGGAGCAGCTCGTTGATGCTTTTCGGCTTGGACCTTCTGTTTTGAGGATTGTTTGGAGAGGACATGCTGGGTTCGACGCCATGCATCCTGGGCTCCCTAGAACCAGTCGGCCGCTCAAAGAACGTCGCTTGTCGTCCCAAGAGAAGAGCTGTGGGTGGTAGCCCAACACACACTGAAAAGGTGATGTTAGAGACAGGGTTTACATGGTTGTTCATGGTGTAGAAGGTGGGTAGTCCACTCAGTGGGTCTGTCCTTGCAAAGCAATCACAGGGCTTTGGAGACCTCCTTTCTGCCAGGCCATTAGTTTGAGGAAGGTAAGCGGAGGTCAAACTGAAGGACACTGTACAGTATGTTCAATTTGGTACAGAAAGCATGAAACACCTGTAAAGAAAACTGGGATCCTCGGTTGGAAACTACATCTTCTGGCATGCCGTAATACCTGAACACCCAGGTGAGTAACAACTTGGCTAAGTGTTGGGAAGCTTAGGAAGAGAGATAAGTCAGCACGTCTTGGAGAAGCAATCAACTATGGTGAGGAGTACGGTGTTCCCTTTGAGAGGGGAAGATTGGTAATGAAATCCATCGCATTGTGCGACCAGGGTCGAGAAGGGACTGACAGAGGATGAAGCAACCCGACAAATGGTTAGTGTGATTATTGCTCCACCTCCATCCGGTCCACCAGTATTTGCGGGCCATCTGCTGGCGGGTAGTGGCAACCCCCAGGTGTCCTGCACTGTGAGACATATGCACCCACCTGGTCATGGCTGACTGATGGGGGCCAGGCACATATAATCTTCCCGGGGGGCAGCCGGTAGGGGAAGTGGAACATTCATTCGCAGTTCAAAGGGTTTCCTGCAAGGACCATGAGACGATGGCCATAAAGCAAGATGGGGCCAAGATGGAAGTTTGATACACTGCAGCAGGGGGGGTCATACTGCCAGGAAAGGGCATCCACCTTTACATTTTTTGAGCCTGGGAGGTAGGTGACTAAAATTTACACAGGCAAAAAACATGGTCCAGTGGGCCTATAGGGGGTTAAGTCTTTTCGCAGCCGGCACATTAGATTAGATTAGGTTGACTTTATTAATTAACATATTCTAGGCTCCGGTGGTCGGTGAAGACTCGGAAAGTGTATTTAGCCCTCTATAACCAGTATCACAACTCCGCCAATGCCAGTTTGATGGCTAGAAGCTCCTACGTCATAATTACATCCGGATGGAGTGGGCTTCGTAGAGTAAAAGGCACAGGGGTGTCAGCGACCAGTTACCGGATCCCGTTGTATGACTCCGGCCTCTGATGCATCTACCTCCATTTCAAAAGGGTCCTCTCGGTTTCCGTTCATGGAGGGCCGGAGCAGAGCAGAAGGCCTGCTTCAGCTTCTGGAAGGCAAGAGTCCACTGGTAAAGGGTACCCTTTCCGCGGGTAAGGGAGGTGAGAGGTGTGGCTATTCTGCTGAAAGACCTTATTAACTGGTGGTAAAAATTACCGAATCCAAGAAACCATTGCAGTCATTTGATGGTATGGGGTAGTAGCCAATCTTGGATGGCGACCACTTTATGTTTATCCATCGCCCAGTCCCCCAGCCTGATGATATACCCCAGTAACTATACCTGATTTTGATTAAATTCACACTTCTTCCCCTTCACGAATGGGATGGTATTTGCGAAGCTGCTGGAGAACCTGACGAACGTGGTTTATATGCTGGGAGAGGGAAGGTGAGTAGACTAATATATCAACTATGTACAAGATTACAAACTAGTTTACCATGTCTCAAAAGATGGAATACATACACTCACCTAAAGGATTATTAGGAACCCCTGTTCAATTTCTCATTAATGCAATTATCTAATCAACCAATCACATGGCAGTTGCTCCAATGCATTTAGGGGTGTGGTCCTGGTCAAGACAATCTCCTGAACTCTAAACTGAATGTCAGAATGGGAAAAAAGGTGATTTAAACAATTTTGAGCATGGCATGGTTGTTGGGGCCAGATGGGCCAGTCTGAGTTTTTCACAATCTGCTCAGTTACTGAGATTTTCACGCACAACCATTTCTATGGTTTACAAAGAATGGTGTGAAAAGGGAAAAACATCCAGTATGCAGCAGTCCTGTGAGCCTTGTTGATGCTAGAGGTCAGAGGAGAATGGGCCGACTGATTCAAGCTCATAGAAGAGCAACTTTGACTGAACTCGTTACAACCAAGGTATGCAGCAAAGCATTTGTGAAGCCACAACATGCACAACCTTGAGGCGGATGGGCTACAACAGCAGAAGACCCCACCGGGTACCATTCATCTCCGCTACAAAAAGAAAAAAGAGGCTACAATTTGCAGAAGCTTACCAAAATTGGACAGTTGAAGACAGTTGAAGAAAAATGTTGCCTTTTCTGAGTCTCGATTTCTGTTGAGACATTCAAATTGTAGAGTAAGAATTTGGCGTAAACAGAATGAAAACATGAATCCATGCCTTGTTACCACTGTGCAGGCTGGTGGTGGTGGTATAATGGTGTGGGGGATATTGTCTTGGCACACTTTAGGCCCCTTAATGCCAATTGGGCATCATTTAAATGTCACGGGCTACTTGCGCATTATTTTAGACCATGTCCCCCCCTCTATGACCACCATGTACCCATCCTCTGATTGCTACTTCCAGCAGGATCCCAAAGATGCTCTAATGGGTTGTGATCTGGTGACTGTGGGGGCCATTTTAGTACAGTAAACTCATTGTCATGTTCAAGAAACCAATTTGAAATGATTCAA
>JAABNY020000015.1:21542516-21557185 GCA_015164015.2 Brevimyrus niger
TATTTAGTCAGTGTCTCTGTCAGTAGTCCCTTGTTGAGTCATTGACGTATCTACATGTGTGTGTATCCTGCCTGTCCGTCAGAATTAAACCCCTGTGCTACCCTCAACCCGACGACTCCGGCCTTCCTGTTTCGTGCGACACACGCGAACGTTACAGCGTTACAACAGTGCAAAGCAGTGTTTGTGCTTTTAGTTTTGCAAACTCAGTAAGTGGTTTTGATATAAGTATTAATAGTTTTAGAAAATGTGCTATAAGAATCACAGTTAGGGTTTAAGCCATCAGAAAAAACTGTAAAAAAACTTTTGGCAAAATATATGTGACTTTATCTCTATGAATATGCAGGATGATTTCATTATTTTGAGAAAATGTATTATTCAAAATGATTGAAAATAAACAAAAGTTGAGATCTCATGTATATCTGATAAAACTGATAAAAACCCACTATTTTCATGTAAATTTCTCTATAATAAACCTTGTTGTCTTTCTTTTAAGAAATTGAATGTTTTATTAAATAAATAAAACTTGCATAAAAAGCAAGTCTGTTTAAAGACATTTTAATGCTTGCTATTGATGATATGAAACTGCTATGCATTACCACTTGTTTTTTGTCTGTGTGTGACATCACTGATTCCTGCAGTTAGCTGTTGCAAAATAATGCTAATTCCAAAATAAAATACATAATGATTTTCTGGACTGTTTATTGTTTGATTGTCTCTTTTAGCTGATTTTCTCTTTGATCACGAAGTCATAAACTTATTTGAAAAGTTCTGCCCTGTTTTTGGATGTGGAAACAGTCAAACAGAGGTGCACAATGTTGGATCACTCCTTTGATCAGTCAGCATTGTGTCAACATAGTCAGGCTTCGCCGTGACTTCACAGAACATTATAAAATATGCATGATGCCACCTGCACTTCATACAGTACATGTAAATGTGCAAGGCAGATATTTTCACACTGCTGTGGTGTTATTGAGCAGTGTGACTGGGGTTTTTGATTTTAATTTGAACAGTATAAGTGGTCTTTGATGGGTCAGTGGAGGTTTGTAAACACATACATGTTAGCCAGCAACTAACCTTTTCCTGCACTCAGGACAATTTTGATGCTTGTAATCATGAGGCCCAGGCAGACTTATCTCACACTGTAGATGGTTCAGAAGGAGGAGTGCAGCACAAAGGTGGCCCACCACACTTACTCTGGGGAAGTCCAGACATCTTGACTCCTACACTATGCACTATGTCCAGGACAGATAGGTCTGTATGTGGCATTCTTGCCAGCCAACATGAGACAATCACACTGGCAGGGCATGGGCATGACATGCGGAGAGGAGAAGGCTTTGCAGCCGAATAAAAGGGCACAGGAAAAGAGGAAGAAAAACAAAATAAGACACGAGAATCCAGACATGGACTACGGACTTTAGTCTATATACAGTTGCTGCAACTTGTGGGCCACAGGAGTGGACAAAAATGACACATCTCTCAGTTCTCAAATGCTGAGCCTGAGAAAGTGTGATTCATATTCATAAATCATCCTGGCGGCTGTGTCCCACAAGTGAGTTCAATGCCTGTGAGAAAGCCCCTTTCTTTGTGTTTCTCCTTTTCTGTATGACACTTTTTCATAAATAAATAAATAAATACATACTTACATACATACATTCATACATAGAAACTCCAGTGTTTCCACAAAGGGTAAGTCACATGCAAGCCACAGAGAGCTGATCACTTCTTCCTTATATTGCCAGGCCACCCCTTGTGAATTAAAGGAGAAACAGCTGCCCATGCCCTCATTTTTCACAGCCCAGCAACATCTGCCCCCTCTCTCCACTGGCTCCTGTGTAAAGCAGATAATCCTGTCCTTCCCAAGTTTGGAAATCCATCTTTCCAGTGGTGGACTGTAGCCTTTCGCTTCCGTAATCCTAGGTCACCCATTCTCCGCAAAGTGCGACACCATGACCTATGTCTTCTTTCTGCATTGGGAAATTTCTGCTCATCACACACTCTCTGCATTATTTTCAATGGCTTTGTTTGGATCGGTGCACTTACAGTGTGTCACCATGACAAATGCCCTCAGGGGATTTTGGGCATAATCTTGCACAAAGCAATGCTTATGTGATGTAGTCGCTACAAATTTGATGTATGAAATATCTATATTTTGAATGAAACACAAAAACAAGTGCCAAAGTGCGACATGTCAAATGTATAAGCACAGCTAGTACTGGCCAACTCCCTGATTGGCTATGTTACCTGTACTGGCTGCATAGTATGGGTGGGAGGGGCGGTCGATTCTGATACCAATCGCAATCTTTCAAGCAATGTCTAAACATCAAATTTAACATAGATTGCTGGAATTATGTTGTTCACAATTGGTACTGCTTTTATATTTGCCCAGTTGCACGCAGCATGATTTTCATATGGGATTGACGAGCCTGAATTTGGCAAAGTTCTATCATGCATTAGTAAGCGTTTTACAGAGATTTTTCTGCACCATCTCAATTTAACTAACTGCAGGTGTGCAAAATGTAAGTAATGCTTGATATCTTATAGGCATCGGTGATGCATCATTGACTCTGGTCATGTCTTTGGACTAATGGTGATTGAGTACTGATCAATTTGCCTCCAATCTGGGGCTTTTGTTGGTGATTGCCTAAAACTCAAGGCAAGTGGAAAATTGGGGTTAAAATTATGTAACTGAGAACTTAACATATTTTTTAGCCCAGTCTGAATTTCCTGGCAAAACCACACATTCAGATGATATAAACTAAAATGAGTTTGCACATTGGATTTTTTTTCCATTGAAATATTAGAGTTTGGTATAACAGAGCTGGCAGACATTCTTAGTCTCAATTACTCTTGCTGTCTCAGGTATTGATGTCATTTATTGAGAAGCCAAAATGTTCTCAAACTACTGATTTAAGTGATGTGGTAGGGTCTTTGAGCTCTGCAGCACTAGCTGTAACCAACTCAAAGCAACAATTAGCATAATATTTTTCATGTTGAACATCTACTTATTATTGAATTTAGGTTTCATCTGTGCCAAGATATGTATTAATTAGTTTCATGGCACATTACATATTGAAAATGCTGTAATCAAAAATCACACAATGAATTGTTATAGCCCTTGTCTTTCCTTTAAATGTAGGCCCAAAATGCTCTTCAGTAAATTTATATTTAATGTGTCATTTCAAGTGTGTATCAAATAGGCAGTCATACAGTGCCCTCCACAATTATTAGCACCCCTTGTAAAGATTAGTTATGGGGAAAATGGTAGTGTAGGAGGTAGTGCTATCATTCAACAACCAGTGGGTCTGCGGTTCAAGCCCTGGTTCCTCCTGACCCCATCAAAGTGTCCTTGAGCAAGACACTGAACCCAAAATTACTCCCGGTGTGCAGGTTGGCACCTTGCATGGCAGTCTCTGCCACCAGTGTATGAATGTGTGTGGATGGGTGAATGTAAGGCATGTGTTGTCAAGTGCTTTGAGTACTCATAAGATTAGTAAAGTGCTATATAAATACAGTCCATTTACCATTAGCAAAAAGGCATAGAAGAATCCACCTTCTGGTGAAGCAGATTCATGTCATACTGAAAAATCCAACTTTTTATTAACATAAATTTATTCCAAAAAAGAATCTTATAATAATTATCTTTAACAAAAACAAAAACACATGTGCCACGATTATTGGCACCCCTGGAAATTATATTGAACACAATGTAACTGAAGCATGTTTCCCCTTTAAATTGTACATCTTTGAGTTGAGTGGAGTGAATAGGAACCTTCAAGATGTAATCCATGACTTCCTGGTTAACAGGGATAAGAACATGAGGCAACACAGAACCCAAATTCCCATAGTCATTCATCAACATTGGAAAATAAGAGAACATACAAATCAAATGAGGGAGAAGTGTGTTGACCTTGATAAGTTAAGGAATGGGTATTAAGAAATAGCTACTCGCCTTAAAATTTCCATTTCTACTTTTAGGGCAATAATAAAAATGTGGACTGGAAAACTGGAACTGTTAAAAATCTGCCTGGAAAAGGACCCAAGTTTATGCTAACAAATTATTTGAAAGATATGCCAGAAAAAGCTTTTTTTCTCAGTTAACCAGAAGTATAAGCACCTGGAGTTTGCGAAACACTACTACAACTTTAACTGGAACCAAATTGAATGGTCTGATTGATAAATAAAGAAAATGATGTCATTCTGTCTTAATAAACTGCTTAAGCTTAAGGAACCTGCCTCATCATTCAACTAAGAACATAACAACTATACAAACGAGTGGAGGCCATTCGGCCCATCAAGCTCGCTTGGGGAACTAAAAGAATCTGAGGTTTCATTGAAGAAATCTATCAGTTGGCATCACATACAGGATCGGTGAGAGACAAGGCTGAGAGACTAATTAATGCTTGATGACTAAAGACAACAATTAAGTGCACAAATCAACGATGGTAGGATCTTCCTCCTGTCTTTGGCTGAAGGTTTAAAATAGCCTTTCTCCTGCTCAAACAACCAATCAGAGAGTTGTTTGATGAAGAAGTGAACATAACTAATTGTGAGATATCTGTATTTGTTGTGAGCTCAAAAAAAAATGTTGACTATAAAGAAGTTTTTCCGTTGCTGTAATGGGGTTGAAACAGCATTTTCTTGTAAGCGTTTCGCTGTTATACTGTTTGGGAAAAAAAAGCCGTTTACTGTTTGGGAAAAAAACAGGAGAACAAAATAGTGCTTTCGCCATTTACTGTTCGGGAAAAACAGACTTTATAGCTCATAATCTGTGGCTGTTCCATGAAACATGGCCTTATCTAGGAAATTTAGCAGTAGAATTAATGTTTCTTCAAGGCCGACTACTGAGAAGGGAGGAATGGAGCCCCCAGATGTTGATGTGGAGTGTATGACGAAAAATCTCAGTGAATATCTGGACACAGCTTGGTGTTTGAACTGGACTGCTGTTGACATCAGTCAGAAGTATGCTATCAATACAGATTCACAGCACATTGGAGATGGGAAAAAAACGGTTGCAGTGGACACTTGTGCAGGGTCATATTCATCATCTGAAAGACGTGATTGCAAAATCAAATGCTGGCCGAGAACAGAAAAGTTTGCATGAGCAAGTTGCTGCTTTAACTGATGTTGCCATGAAAAGAACAAGCAGTCTGACAGAGAGAGAACTGGCAGAAGAGCAAGCTGCAACGTGTGCTGGTGCTGTGCGTGTGAGTGCCAATGTTGCACAAGCAAGGGCAGAAGAGGAGAGAGATGCTTTACTGAGGGAGTTAGCAAACTGCAGAGCCAAGTTGAATAAAAATCATATTGCTTTGTTAACAAATCAACTGCAAATGGCTTGGAATGCAGGAAACGCTGAGCGACCCCTGGGGGGTGGAGCAACCACATGGGTGACTCCACCTATTTCTCCTCCTCCTCCAACACCAGCCCTGCCTGTGACTGCTCTTCTACCTGTCCCTCCTGCACCCCCCCTCCACAAGTGCCTATGCCAGCAGAGCGGCTGCATCCTGCTGAAGGTCAGAAGAAGGACTGGAAATAACAGTGCCTCACACTGGCAGAGGAATTAAAGGCCAAAATGAAAAAAAAGAAGCAAAAAGATGAGTGCTCCACCAGTGGTGACTGTGAGTACTACATCAGTGACTCATCCCAGTGCAGCACCACCAGTCGTGTCTTCAAGCACTACATCTCAAGTAATAGTTCTGCAAATGATGAGAAATCAGACGAAGCCTGACCCCTTCGCCTGGCTTCTCTGAGAACAAAGAGAGTCAAGAAAAGAAGAGGATCAAACATACACCTTTTGGAATGTGTACAGTCATCAAGTGGCAGACTTGGAGAAAACAGATAAATGGTCCAAAGAGCTCCCACATCCAAAAAAACAAGGGGTAAAGACATGGCTGCACTCCTCCCTGAGACTGTGCAACTACAACAGGACATGGGTGGATTCCTATACTGAAATAGTTCAACCACTCAGTGATCTACTGAAAGGCAGGAAAGACTCCAAAGATCATGTTGAAATGAATGAACTTCAGTTAAAGGCTATCCAAGAGCTGGAAGCTTCGGCCCTGGGAATTCCAGACACGGGCCAGCCTTTCATCTTGAATGCTCATGAGAAAAGTGCCTACATGACAGCAGTTCTAACACAAGATCATAGTGGCCTACAGCGAGCAGTAGGCTACTATTTGGCAAAATTGGACAATGTAGCACTCAGATGGGGGGCCATGCCTGAAAGCTGTCCAGGCAACATACATGGCAGTCATCACTGTCTCACGCCTGGTGCTGGATCAAACTCTGCTGGTGAGATGATGCCCACATGCTGTCCACACTCTCATGACACTAAACAGAGCATCACAAGTCATAAGTGGTCAACTGTCTTGGAAACACCCAACATTGTCATTGAAAAGGTTAGTCTAAACAACCCTGCCACCCTGTTGCCAGAGTGCATGGAAGAGATTGATTACTAGTTTAAATACTAGAACTCGTGGCCATAAGTGGTAATTAGTGGCAGAACATTTTAAAACAAATTTGAGGAAGCACTTCTTTATGAAATACTGTAGTATTCCTGCTATTGTAGCGGAAGCTAAACCCCAGGGTTACTTTAAATTAGAGCTAGATAAGATTTTTAACAACTCTGAGCTATTAGTTAAATGCCTTGCATACCACTCACCAAACAGACCAACACCCTAAAGAAAGTTTCACTTAAGTTGTATACCCTGTATATTGATTTACTCAGGACTACTAGTCTCAATATGACAGGTTATGTTTGTATGTGTCCTTAGCACTAGAATTCCTGGAAAAATCAGGCTTTCCTCACTAGTGTCTGCCATGGTGAAGAAGGAGCTGAGCCAAAAGGCGAAGCTCTCAATTTATCAGTCGATCTACATTCCTACCCTAACCTATGGTCATGATCTATGGGTAGTGATCGAAAGAACGAGATCGTGAATGCAAGCGGCCGAAATGAGTTTACTCCGCAGGGTGGCTGGGCTCTCCCTTAGATATATGGTGAGGAGCTCAGTCATTCAGGAGGGGCTTAGAGTAGAGCCGCTGTTCCTCCGAAACATCAATCCATCCATTGTCTCCTGCTGGATCACTGCTGGTCGGGTCGCGGGGGCAGCAGTCTCAGCAGGGAAACCCAGACTTCCCTCTCCCTGGCCACTTCTTCCAGCTCCTTCGAGGGAATCCCGAGGCGTTTCCAGGCCAGACGAGAGACATAGTCCCTTCAGCATGTCCTGTGTCTTCCCCAGGGCCTCCTTCCAGTGGGACATGCCCGGAACACCTCACCAGGGAGACGTCCAGGAGACATCCTAATCAGATGCCCGAGCCACCTCATCTGGCTCCTCACAATGTGGTGGAGCAGCGGCTCTACTCCGAGTCTCTGTCGAATGGCTAAGCTCCTCACCATTTCTCTAAGGGAGACCCAAGCCACTCTGTGGAGAAAACTCATTTCACCCGCTTGTACTCGCAATCTTATTCTTTCGGTCACTACCCATAGCTCAAGACCATAGGTGAGGGTAGAAACGTACGTAAAGGATTATTATGAACACCATACTAATACCGTGTTTGACCCACTTTCGCCTTCAGAACTGCCTTAATTCTATGTGGCATTGATTCAACAAGGTGCTGAAAGCATTCTTTAGAAATGTTGGCCCATATTGATAGGATAGCATTTTGCAGTTGATGGAGATTTGTGCACATCCAGGGCACGAAGCTCCCGTTTCCCCACATCCCAAAGATGCTCTATTTGGTTGAGATCTAGTGACTGTGGGGGCCATTTTAATACAGTGAACTCACTGTTATGTTCAAGAAACCAATTTGAAATGATTCGAGCTTTGTAACATGGTGCATTATCCTGCTGGAAGTGGCTATCAGAGGATGGGTACATGGTGGTCATAAAGGGATGGACATGGTCAGAAACAATGTTCAGGTAACCTGTGACATTTAAACGATGCCCAATTGGCACTAAGTGGCCTAAAGTGTGCAAAGAAAACATCCCCCACACCATTACACCACTACCACCAGCCTGCACAGTGGTAACAAGGCATGATGGATCCATGTTCTCATTCTGTTTACGCCAAATTCTGACTCTACGATTTGAATGTCTCAACAGAAATCACCCTAGCACCGTCTTCAGACATCCTAGCAACCACCTAGCAACACCCTAGCAACCATTTAGAATTGCATAGCAACACCATAGCAACCACTTAGATACACCTAGCAACCACTTAGCAACCAGCTACTGAAACCTTATCAATGCCTTCTGACACCCTAGCAACCACCAAGCAACAACCTAGCAACCACTTACAATTGCATAGCAATTGTGTAGCAATGGCTAGGAACCACCTAGCAACCAGCTACTGACACCCAGAAACACCTTCCAACACCCTAGCAACCACCTAGCAATGCCTAGTGGCACCATAGCACACAGTTAGCAACATCCTAGCAATGACCAAGCAGTGCACTGACCAGCCACTTTATTAGTAGCACAAGCTCTTTCACGGTTGGCAGAATAGGCCCATCTGAAAATTTCTTCAGGAAGTTTCATTTCTAGTTATTATTATTGTTGTTGTTCTTGTTTCTGTTGTATTAATTTGTTGATTTTGACTCTCTTTTAAGGAGGCCCCTGGCATATACAACTATGTGAACACACATAAACAACACCATGGTCAGAAGAAATCAATTGGTCACTTACTTGTTATTGGTTATTGTAGACAGTATATGAGTAAAGTTTGCGGGTAGTCTGGGACCTGGTTAGTATTTTTTCATTTAAAACAAGGTGTTATTTCCGAAAAGTCTCTGCATTAAAAAATTACACAGTATAATATGTTTTTTTTACAGTTCAAACAATATGCAATCAAGGGTAGATGGAAGGTGAAAGCAGGCGTAGCCAACAGACTGATTATGAGTTTTTCAGCAATAAGACTGCACATGGTGCTGTGAGATGGAGACTCATTCTTCCTACATACACATAAGTTAAGAAACCTAACATTGCATTAGGTGGTGACTACCAAAGTCTGCCCTATTGCCTTTTTCCCCTTATTTATTAGTTTTTTTTCCATGGAATTTTCACAAATGGACAGCTCTTCAATTCAGCACAATGTTTGTCAGGATTCAGACCACAGTGCCTGGGAGATAATTATTCTTTGAGAGGCACCTGAGGTGACTTGTGGTTTAACTGTGAGTCATCATCTCAAACTGGAGACGGTTACCTGGCAACATCTTCTCTCTGATGTTGACCTAAGAGACATTGGATGCTGTCAGTGTAATCAGAAATGTAATCAGAAGAGACAGTGTAAACAGGCTGACCCCTGTGTTAAACTACCTGAGCATGACAGCTTCCTGAGAATACATCCAGAATATAACCATATGCTATAAGTTCATGTAAGCAAAGGAGTTAATTGCAAAATCTCAGTTTATTTAGCTAATTAAAATCGTCTTAATTGTATTGATTTCATTTTGGAAATATTTGCAACAGCCTAAATGGTAACGTTCCCTTGGCCAGTCTGTGCCCAATGTTTAAGTTGGAAAAAATACATAACAAACAGGACAGATATCATTGCAATTTTTATGTATCTGTTGTACTGATATTATTCCAGTCTAACACTGTTTCTGTCATTAGAGGTTTTTAAATTAAGCTCATCAAATATGTTATGCTTAAAATGTCTTACTTTCCTTATCATAAAAAACAACAAAAACAGACAAACTAAGCTATTAAATACCAAATATAATCTGAGGAGTCTTATTTCAAGTGTAAAAACTGCTAGGATGCTTTATAATTATATATAAGCCACCTGCATGTGCTATTTTGTTCATGGAGACAATACATTTTGTTTTACAGACTGGCAAATATAAAATTAAAATTACTATGAAATTGATTACTGGAAAAAACCTCAGCTTGGACTTAATGAAACTAGCAATGAGTTAAACAGGAGAAGAACCCCATTTGTACTTGTACATCCATGTGTGAATTGAATTTAAAGAAAGGACCAATTATTAAAATTTATACCATTCGGCTGAAGGTTAGTGCAATGTCATTGAAGATTGAATGAGAAAAGGGCAGTGAAAAAAATAATCTCACATTTCACAAAGACCTTTTTATGAAGGAGAAAAGAAGTTCAATCTCCTGACATCAATTGATCCCATGGATAATCACTTTTCCATTAGTCCATTCTAAGAATTCTTGTAATCATCTCATTTACTTTTAAAAAGCAGATCCGCAAGCCAAAATAGTTTTATTTCGGTAAGTCAAAAACAAAAAACAAATAGCAGCTTGTTTCACGATAAATAGAGTATCCGTATGAACGCTATATAAATAAATAATGGCCTGTCTGTCATCTACTAATTCAGTCCCATGGAAGGGTGTCATTGTGGATGCGACTTATGAGCTGTGGCATTAAATGTGCAGTCTTCAGTCACCCTGCACAGAGAAAGAACACGTTGATGGACTTTAGCTTTGAACACGGTCACAGTTTACACCTTGCATTTATCACAGGAAGTCCATTTTTTTCTATTTTTTGTAATGTTAGCATGCCTGGGGGGTTTGGGCAGCCAGTTGATCCTGGACCACCAGAGCTTTTTTTTTTTACTTACTTTTGATTCCTCTACTGATTCTTCTGACCGATTCCAGGGGCCCCTGAGTAACAGGGGCCTTAACAAATTTGGAAAATAATTGGATTGGTCTGGACTGAGGGACCCAATATGATATGCTTTCATGAGGCTCAAAATCTGTAGCAATGCCTCTGCTTCTGACATTACTTCTCTCTCTCTCTTTCTTTTTATGTTTCTTTCAAATTTCCGTGTTTCATATTGTGGCAAGGGTAGCACACATGGATGGTGATGGTGAACAGAAAATAATGTACCAGACTAAAAGTGTGGGAAAGCACAAAATTGATGTTTGCAGATGTATGCCAGTCACTTTAATAACTCACACACACTCCCCACCGTCTTGGTTGCCCTGAGTGCTCGAACAGAACAAGGTGGGTGCACATACATCCCTATTTACAATAGTTAACAAACACTACACATGACATTAAAGTATGGCACAATAACATGGTAACTGCACATAGTTATTTACACTGTATACATTTGTCACCAGTCCAACATGCTGCAGCTTTGCCTGAGGGGTACACCCAGTGCTACAATATATCATTCAGTTTTAAATTGAATTGTAAATATCAACAGAATTATATGTGATTATTGTCTTGTCTTTACTGTGTCCATACCTACTGTTTGTATGTGAGCAGCAACAACCAGAGGGAACTTCAATTCTACTGCTGCCTGTATTTTTCACTACAGTTTCTTTCACACTGTGAAGCATATCTATTGTGTTTTCCCAATGTGTTACCATATTGTGTGTAGTAATATTGACCTAATTGGCCTCATATGTTGCACCTGTGTTGTCCCCTTTATATGCAAGGGCTTAGACCAGGGGTGGGCAATCTTTTGTGTATGCAGGTTTTTGCTGCAACTCCTAATTAGGTCACTAATTAGAGGACTGATTAGCTGAAGAGTCCTCACACCTGGGTTTGAACATCTGACCTAAAGGTTATCCCAAATACCTGCATACACTGACTTACCAGTCAGCATTTCTTGATGTAGGTGGTGGTGATGGTGGCGTTGTTGTTGTCATTGTCATTGTCATCTGTGTCATTAGTTACCCCTTGTATCTGTGTTGTGCCTTGTGCAATGAATTACATGTAAGAGAGAGGGATAATAACGTTTTTGTCAAAATGACAGGTTCGGTCAAAGGTAACAAAGGTCAAATAAATCAAACTTGACAGGTCTTTGAAGTAAGCCAAACTCACTTCAAAAAGACTTGGGGTTTGGGTTGGGACAATTTTAAAATGCCAATGTTGAACAGGAAGGTGGTGGTGCTGCTGGTGTTGGTGATGTGGATCCCCAGCCCGACGGGGTCATGCATCGCCGCAGATTCAATAATGTACAGATTAGACGGATTCTAAATATTCTGCGACCTAGAAACAAAGGCAATTTCCAGGAGTACTACGAAAATTTAATTGAGGAGTTTCGAAATATTGTGAATGAGGCGATACCTTACGCATGGGGAGCTTATATACAGGTCACCCTGCACGTTGACTTTTTAAACAACGAGCTGTCGCAAATTGTATGGTATGGGGAGGGGGAGCTGACAGACTTGCAGCAACTGCTGGATCGCCTGGCTCAGTCTAATCAAGAGATTTTAAACGATACCAACCTAGAAGTAATCGTAGATGTGAAAAAACAGTGGTGTATTATCAACAACCATATTCAAACAATCTCCAAATTTACCAGACACCCACACTTACCGGCACTAGATGGGTGGTGTATTTCTTTTTACACAACCAGCATTTTTATTGTATTAAAAGCGCCAAGGGCTTCTTTGGGGGCACCTACGTTTGCACAAGCTGTTTCAAATGGTACAACTCGCCTCACTTTCATTACTGCAAAATACTGTCAGATTAATGGTAGAGGTGAAGGCACACCGTCGATAATGTGTGAGCGGTGTAATCTCAGATGCTTAATGGGTTGATTTCTACATAATTGGCCTGATCTATGGATAATTGCGTCATAGGGGCCACAAACTGGTCCAACTCAGATTTGGTGCATTCGGCCGAGAGGTGGTGAGCTAGAGCCATTCTTGCTTTTTTCTCTCTCTCTTTCTTAAAATATGTCCGGGGGGGTTTCCTTTTTCTCTTAGCAGGTTGAGCCATGGGAATCCTGATGGCTCTGTGAGGTTTTTTATGACCGTGCTGCACGGCTAAAGGTGCTTGGGCTCTCTTCTTCGTCCCCCTCTGAGAGAGGAACAGCAGACCCGACCCTTCCTGCTTGGGGTCACCGGTGTTTGTAAAATGGCCGCTGACTACAGAGCTGGCGAGATCCGAAGCTATTCCTTTGGCCGCCAATTTCAACTGAGGTTTTACTATATCGACCCCATGCTTAAGAAAGGGTAAAACAAATCTAAAAGCCCTACTGAGCATGGAGCCCAACCCAAGTCCGTACATCATTGGGGCTCCCCGCAAGACCGCTTAGCCCATGTCACGCCTGACTGTTGTAATACGTAATAAATCTCTGTGGATTATGGTACGCCACGCTCCCCCCACCACTTACGCTTTCTCTTGTATTTTAAATGGGGATCTTTGGCACAGGGAGAAAGTGTACCTTGATGATCGCTTTTCCGTCTATTTTAACAGTTCTGAGGAGCGGCACTACAAATTCCCCCACTTGCTGCAGTTCCACAATGTTACAGTAGACGTACATATTATAGAATCCCGTGTGAATGTCGGCTGGGTAGGGTGAGGTCAACCCGGTACCAACCCTGCCAATTTACTGAAATCGACTTTTTCCCCTATAACCTTCTCGACCTTGAACGCGCGTCTGGGAGATATTTTGACTTTCTGCAGCTTGGCTCCATAGAATGTGTCCTTGTGTATTTCACCACGCACGTCCCTCAATTTATACACCGGCAGCGATCGGGGTACACATTCGCATATGACAAAGTACTCGTCAGTGAATGTCTGCTCGTACTTTTTGTCAAATATTTGACTGTGCTTAGAGACTCTCTCAGTGTCCCCTTGTTAAACTTAAAATGTTTTTTTTTCAGAGAACCGTATAGATTATCAAATACTAGATGAGCATTATTGACCGTGACCTCATAAGGTTTCATTTTAATAGCGCTGTATATTGACTGATTGTACCCCTTTATTAGATCGTCCAACACGCCCACGTATTGTCAAGTGTTTTTAGCCGTAAAGTACCTGTACATCCTCTCTTTTAACATTAGATTAAATTTCGCTACGACGGAAGCTTTAAGTTCACTACCCGTGGTAAAATGGGTAATTTTATGACTTTTTAAAAGTGTCTGAAAAGTCAGATTTAAAAACTCCTTACCAGTATCCGTCTGTAACTTGAGGGGCACGCCCCACTCGGTTAAAATAGAGTCAAAGGCCTCCATTACGGCCGGTCCAGTCTTGTTTTTTATGGCACGTGCATAGGCCTTTTTAGAAAAAACATCAATCACCGTAAGGAGATATTTTAACCCGCCGTTGTACGTGGCCAGCACTTGCATGTTGCATAAATTGGCCTGCCACTGATACATGGCTCTCAGTACAAACACTCTGTTCCTGGGGAAATTCTTTTTAACTGGTTTATGTAAAGTATAACTGTCTTGCATAGACAGCCACTCTCTGATGTCATCAGAAGCCACTTTTTTCCCCGTATCATCCTCCACGGCTCTCTGCAGTCTGGAGGCACCCCTGTATGACCCCGGGTGGCTGAGGTCATAGTACGAACAGCTCAAGACACGAGCTGTAGTCTTGGCAATAGACATGCTTTTCACACAGCGAGTAGGGGGTGAGAGCAGGGATGCAGCGTTTTATAGCTGCCTGTGGAGAGGGGTTTTTATTGTCATTGTTGACAGACTGAGTGAACACCAGACATCAATGAAATTGTGTTTTTCTGCATTTAACTTATAAAAGTGTAGAGTTTTTACAAAAGAGTTTAGCTGGAGTGGGGTTTGAACCCATGCGGGCATTGGATCTTGACTCCAAAGCCTTAACCACTCAGCTGAACATGTATATACATTTTGTGTATTATTTACAAAGACTATTCATCCATCCATCCATTTTCCAAACCGCTTATCCTACTGGGTCGTGGGGGGTCCGGAGCCTATCCCGGAAGCAACGGGC
>JAABNY020000015.1:21567984-21580229 GCA_015164015.2 Brevimyrus niger
GGGTGTGTCGAGGTTCTAATGTGTATAACCCTGTTGGGAACATGCATGTAGAATCGTCTGGAGGTGTTGTGTATGTAGCCCAACACAATTCTGTCTGTGTAAAATGTAAACAAGCATACATTCCCACCCTCATGCACACATAAACAACTATTCACCCATTCGCCCAACATGGAGACACACAGAAATTAACGCCGTACACACACTCACACTCCCCATATATACTCTATACTCCGAGATCCAGGCACCACCCCCCCCAGAGGGGCAATCTGCCACCAGACCCCAGAGATGGACCCTTTTTTCCTCTGGTGTGGAGACAAGAAGACCACCCCGGACCCTGCAGCAGCCGAGAAGCCCACCAGCCCAGACCCTGACCAGACGGCCAGCTCTTCTCAGCCCGCAGCTCCAGATGGTGAACAGAGAACGGGGGTGTGAAAAGACCCCATATTTCCCTCCACCTGCTCAGATGTGGTGTTGGTGCGTGTTGTTCTAAAGTGCTTTAAAACAGGGGAAGGGCATGGTGCTAACCATCCTCCGCCAATCTGCAGCTGGTGTCAGCTCAGCCCCTCCCCAGAACCCTCAATGTCTATGTGCAACTTAAAATTGAGAAGTGGGCACTGGCACCAGAGGTAAGGCTGAGCTTAACGTAGTTCTGTATGCTTGCACCTGCCATAGACGTCTTTTTACTGTCCTCACGACATGTGAAGCTATACAGCCAGTGAACAAAAAACGAAAAAAAGTCTCCACTCAAGGCTTACCTTTCATGATTTTGTTGAAACTCTTTATAAACATGTTTTTACTTGGAAAACGACTAAAGTTTCTTAAGGTATAAGCATGTACATTTAGCAAGTACACAAGCTGTCTTTTCTTATTTCTCCCGAAGCTTTTGTTCACCACACCACATCACGCCAAAGATGGATCTATAGCGAGAGCGCTCATGTGGCATACAGGCTCTTCGAAGTAGCACCTTGTATTACATGTGGTCGGTCTGTGTAACTGTGCTTCACGTGTTGTCCATGTCTTGGCGGCTGTGCTGTGTGTAAACACAACAGCTACATTTTGGTACAAATGAAATCAAATTAGAGATTGAGACAGCAGCTTTATGCAATCGCACGGCGTATTTCACTTCACTTTCCGCTTATGCTCATTTGTGGTACAGATGTCCTACACTGATCAGATTCCCAAACTACAACATTTTAACCACTTTTTGTATGAATTTACTTATACTATTTATTAACTATGAACTTATTTATTATTTATTTGTGCAACGTAATCGCGGGTTTCACTCCATTTTGCTGGGTCTTCGTGGATTTAAGGGAGTATATAAAATATTCTGGCCCTGGGGTGTGAGTGGCCCGTCAGGTAAGACCTCTGTTTTGAATTAACTTGCATGAACATCTGATTATATAGGGACTGAGCTATGGGTTTAACCACAGATACTGTTTCCAGATAAACAGGGTTCTGTAGCTTATTATATTAACTGGTATCATTCCATTACTTGTCTCGCTCTCATATGTACTGTTCCCTATCCAAAATCACGGTTTCACTGCCCTTATCTGCTGGTTTAATTTTAATGTTTTTGTTGCCCCTTAATTGTTTTAGGGCCACCAGCTTCTCTGGAGTGAGGTTGGACTTCTCCTGAGATGGCTTGAATGGTCTTTGGATTAATATGAAATCCCGTTCCACTAATATTTCTATAGGTAATATATCTTGTGGGTGAACCCATTCCAATTCAGGAATAAAGGGGGGAGGGATTGAATCTATATTGTTTTGGAAATAGGTCGCTAATTTTAGTCTCCTATGATATCTTTGCAGGTTCAACGGTGCCTGTAGTAATTGCCTTTTTCTGTCAGCAGATGGCACTGGAATAAAGGTCAAGCCTTTCTGGAGCAAGGTAAGTTGTGGGGAAGTAATTTGAAATTTCTTTGCTAAGATAATAACACTTTTGGTCTCCTCATGCGGTTGCAGGCTTATGGGGGAAGTTAATTTGAATGATTAAGCAAATGTTAAGCATATTTTCTGCTGACTGTTGGACTTTTGTCTGATCCAGTTTGGAAGTGACTGTTATATGCAGAGGTGCTTCAACCGGGGAAGCAAGCGAAAAACCAAAAAACTGGGGCAAAAAGGGATTTATTAGGGAAATGGGGAGGCATATGGGACAAATTCACCATAACACTACAATGTTAATGATGAATCTGGGGATACAAACTCTGACGTGGACTTAAATATACAAGACTAAGGGATGGAAATGCAGAACAGCTGAGAAAAATCAGGAATTTAAATGAGGTAAAGAGATGGGTGTGGCACATGGAAGGATCGTACGAGCAGGTCATGACAAACCCCCCCCCCTCCCAAAGGCTCGCACTCCGGGCGCATCTCAGGAGAGGCGAAGGACAACACTAAACCAGGGAGACGGGACCTGGAAAACAAGACCAAGAACATCAATGAGGAACAGGGAACAGAACAAACACACAGAACAGGGACCAGAAGTAAGACAGACCAGGAAAGGAGACACAGAGGGCACAGAGAATGGAGGAACAAAAGGACCAGGTGTGAACAGAGGAAACACAGCGGGACGGGGACAGACATAGGAGCGATGAAGGAAGGAGGCAGAGCAACAAAGGCTGGCAGACAATGGGAAGCCCAAGGGAACCACAGCCGGAGGGGCTGCAGGCAACCATGAGGCCAGAACCAAAGGAGACCTTGCAGGGGGCAAGGAGGTAGGCAGAGGGGACAGCAGAAGAGGCAAGGAGGGAGTTGGAGGAGACCACAGTGCAAGTGAGGAAGGAGGAGCAGCTGCAGCAGGCGACTGCACAGCCACAGCTGGAAAAGACATAGCCGACTGATGAGCTGGGGGGAGCATGAGGGAGTGGGGGGACCTCAGGCGTAGCAGCAGGCAGAGGCAGGCCCTTGGCTGGTGCAGAAGCCACAACAGGGATCTCGAAGACTGAAACCACTCAAGCCAGTACATCAGCCTCTGGATCCAGCAGGTCAGACAATGCAGGAGCAGGCAGGGCAGACAGCTCCAGGACAGGCAGGTCAGGCACAATATGCAGGCCCAGAACAACAGGCATGGGTAAGCACAGGTAGCCCCACAAGGGGCTGAACGTTGATGGTCGAGACTCAAACCCCTGGGGCAGGGGTGTTGGCTGCCGGGATTGAAATCACTAAGGAGGGACCCAGGGTTTGTTTCTTGGCCATAGGCGTTGCCCCTTTAAGGTCCTTGGGGACTCGTGGAATGGCATCCCAAACTGCCCTGCCCCCTTTTCAGAGCCAGGCTTGCTTTTCCCGAAAGCGTAGGCTGCTAACAGCGATAATGTGGGCTTTGAGCGCTAGTATGATTGAAGCGGCGGTGGTAGCATCCAGGGCTTCCACCGCTGGGTCTCGAATCAGGTGGGTTTCATCCCGATGTCCAGTGGGGAATAAAGCTGCGAGGAGAGAGTCAGATCTTAGGAAGATTGCTGGCATGTCTTCAGGTCTCTTCCCTCTTCACTTCTTTCTTTTTTCTTGGCTGGCGGTCAGAAGCGGCGGTGCAGGCAGGTCAGATAAATCATCTCCTTTAACAACCTGATGCACCGGCTCTCGGCTGCCGGAGGTGCGTCTTCTCAGTGATCCGTCATTCTATTATGCGCCAAGGTGCTTGAACTGGGGAAGCAAGCAAAAGAAAAAGAAAACTTGGCCAAAAAGGGATTTAATGGGGAGATGGAGAGGCATACGGGACAAATTCACCATAACTCTGATGCCCAAATGTCTGCCAAGGGGAATGTTTGTTTATTTATTCTAAGGGCTGCCTGCATTTATCTGATTGCTGTGTCTTTGGCATTTTGTGCCCGGTTATTAATGCCGAGGGATGATATAACTCATGTCTGAATGTGGCCCCTGGATGACTCTCAATTTGGAGGTCCACATTAGCAGAGTCACCCAGGATTAGACATATTTGCGGACATTTAATTTCCAGTCCGTGGTTTTCCTGAATGTACTAGCATGGCTATTGGGCCTGTCCTGTTGAACCTCAGGCTGGTGACAGTGTGGCAGCTCAACTGTGTGGGGGATCAATCACTATATGGATCAGTGATAGTGGAGGTTGTCCTAGTAGGTTTATCCACCTCAGGGGTGGATGTTGCAGGCTGTAACAACTAATGGGCCACAGCATGGAATTGGGCCAGAACTTCCACCCTATTCACTGTTGTATTATGTGGTGGAGAAGTATGTGGGGGCTGTGGGCTCCCTTGGGTCCCTGTCATCAAGTTGGACTCCTCAAAGTTAGATGGAGGAGTGGAAGTATAATACCTTTCAGACACTAATGTGTGTGCCTCATGTATGGTCTTATCCATAACTCTCTTTCCAGTCACCCTCCTAGCCCATTTAATGGCCAGATCAAAACAACTTTTCCACTCCTGGCAACCAAGCAGCTGGAGTTTCACCAGCTCCACTGCAAGTACATCCTCATACTTTTGTTGGACGATCAGCATTGTGATATGGGCCCAGTATTTGACATACCTTACACATACCTTACTGACATACCTTACACCAAGATTTGTGTTGTGGGTCTGGGTGTGCCAATTTTATCATTTCTGCCAAATATGTTTCTAATCATGTAATTGTGGGGGTTGATCCTATGCCACATTGCCCTTATGGTGTACTAGCTTAATTATGCAGAAGATTGAGTTTTCAACACAAACTCTGGGTCCATAGAATGCTATAACCTAACATCCGGCTTATAACCCATGTTGTTATTCTTATTTTGCAGGAACAGGGGGCCATTCTGTGTCCTGGTCCACACCCTAACTTGCATTTCTACAGTATATCCGCGTTTAGTAGTAAGACTCTGACCGGGTCCAAAACGGACCTGCAGTTCTATAGGTCCCCGTGTCTGCCATGCTTTACCAACATCAGCATAGGAAGGCCTAGTCTCCCTCAGTGTGGGACGCTGGGTGTGATGATTTGGAAGGGGTACCAGCTAGTCAGTGCCCTGATTTGCACGTCTGCGGGCAGCCACTGTCCACCTGGCCCATTCTGAAAGTACCATTTTTACCCCAGCTAGATCGATAGGTGTTATCAGAATCTGTGAAAACAATTAAGTGTCCGGCTGACGTCACAGCAGGTAAATACTGCAGGTATCAGACTATTTCAATTTTATCTCACATCACAAAAAGGGGGGGGGGGGCAGAAAAAAACTAAATCAGATTGAGTCAGAAAAAAAAGGGTGAAAGGTGAACAAGCCATTGTTGCAACGTTTCGATTCACTTGGAGTCTTCGTCAGGCAGGCTTGTTCTTATTTTGGAAAAAAAAATGGAAATTAGGGTTTAAACCATGCTCACAGAGCTTTCTGGTGGTTTTACGACTAAAGTCTATGTCATGACCTGCCTGTACGATCTTCTTGTGTGCCATGCGCCCTTATTAACCACATGTGCAACCCCGATTGTGATTAGCTGTTTTCTGTCAGTTTGATTCATCCGGTCTATTTTAAGTCCACGTCAGAGTGATGTTTTGATGTTACATGTTCCTCTGTCCTGCATTTGGAGTGATTCCAAATAAACCCTTTGATCCTGATTCCTCGTCTCCCCATTCCTGCTTCCATGTCCAGTGATCATAAGAGTCTAGTTCAGGGGTCACCAACCTTTTTAAAGCCGAGGGCTACCTCAAGATTACCAAAAGGCTCAAGGACTCCCAGCTCAAAACATATTGAAGCAGAGACATATGGAAGGATGGATATGCCGCATGGAACGTGTAAGTTGGAGGCACACCACAGAGGGACCGAAAATGGCCCAATACAACGAGGGGCCAACTTGCGGAACTGGTTGTGCAGCGGCGAATAGCAGGTGCTCAGCCAAACTCTCTGTCCCACCCAGTAGGCAGGTGCACGTGAGCAACATCTTTTAGCGTAATGTTCCATCTGGGCTCTGGAACATAGCAACGACGCACAAGCTAGATACCAAGTGCGATGACAGCATTGCAGAAAACGATGCACCGTGGGCTCCTTGACCTCCTCTTCGAAGGCTGGAAACAGCACTGGAAGGGAGACAGACCTATAGCAGACACAGGTAGGGAATTGTGAGCATATTCTATTCATGACAGAAATCTACTCCGTGAACTGGGCCACAAGTCGACCACAGTAAGTACCCCTGTGTGCCCTTCAGAGAGTGGAAGGTCTGTCACAAAATCCAAGGTAACATGTGACCAGGGCTGCTGAGGTACAGATAGGGGTTGCAATAATGCAGCCAGAGGCCGAGAAAGAGTCTTGTTTTGTGCACAGAAAGGGCAAGCAGCGATATAGTTTCAGACATCTAAAAGCCACCAAAAACTCTGTTTCAGGAGGGCGACAGTTCCCCGGATTCCTGGGTGGCATGCTAGGAGGGAAGAATTTCCACACTGGAGTGTTCGAGGACGCAGAAACCTAGGAACATAGAACCTATTAGGATGCCTACCTGCAGGAGGACAGAAAAATCACTGAACTGCCTGGACAACCTCCTTAATACCCCAGGATACGGCTCAAACAAAGCGGTTGGGTGGCAAAATGGGTTTAGGGTCATCCTTAAGGTCCTCCACCTCAAACTGTTGAGACAATGCATCTGGCCTGTGATTCTTCACCCCTGGTCCTAAAGAAAACAGAAAGTTAAAGCGAGAAAAAAACAAGGACCACCTAGCTTGGAGGGCATTTAGGTGTTTAGCGGTCCATAGGTACTCGAGGTTCTTATGGTCAGTCAAGACCGGGAACGGCTCTGTTGTCCCCTCCAGCCAGTGCCTACACTTCTCCAGGACCAACTTTATAGCCAGCAGTTCACAATTTCCATTGTCATTGTTCCTTTCAGGTGATATCAGCTTGTGAGAAATGAAAGCACAGAGATAAATCTTGTCATCCTTAGCAGAGTGTTAGGAGAGAACAGCCTCAACTCTTGTACCCGAGGAATCAATATCAATGATGAACTGCCTAGACGGGTCAGGCAACTGCAAAATGGGAACAGAGGTGAACCTACTCCGTAGGTCAGTGAAGGCATCTTGGGCCTCAGGGGTCCACTGAAAAAGAACCTTGGAAGATATGAGAGCCATGAGTGGGGCAGCAACAGTACTGTAACCCTGGATAAAAAGGTGGTAGAAATTAGCGAATTCCAAAAAGCGCTGCAGATCCTTGCATGTATGGGGCTGAGAGCCCTCACCTTGGCTGGGTCCGTCTTTACCGTGCCTTCAGCAAGAATGAATCTTAAAAAAAAAATGGAGCATTGATGAAACTCGCACTTCTCTGCCTTTACAAACAAGCCATTAACCAGGAGCGTTTGGAGAACTAAGCAGACGTGCTACACATGAGCCCTCTTGTTCTGGGTAAAAATCAGGATATCACCCAGGTACACAAATAAAAAGCAATTCAGCATATCCCGAAGGATCTCTTTGACTAGGTTTTGGAACACTGCGGGAGCATTAGTAAGCCCAAAAGGCATTACCAGATACTCATAATAACCAGTAGGCTTCCAAAACGATAAAGATCTTATCCCAACATTACCCCTGTCCTGCCCCTATCGTCCACTCCTTCCTCGTGCCATGCCCCCTTGTTAACCTTGTGTGGGATCCCCATGTGATCAGCTGTTTCTGGTTGTTGTCATTAGTCCTCTGTATTAAGCCCATGTTTCAGTTTGTTTCCCCAGTCAGGTCATTGGTTGCGTTCGACTTGCTTACAGCGCTGGCTTAAAGCAACACATTATGACCCTGACGCAATGCATTACGGTTAGATGCATTGCGACCTCTCACCTGGCTGCACAAACTGGAACTGCTACCATGACGTCACACCTTTGCTCTTATTGGCTGAAGAGTTTAGTTACAGGCATGACGTTTTTATTCCAGGCAGTTCCGATGCGTAATCTGCTATTTCTCCCGAATATCACGTAAAGCAGTAAGAACTGGTAAAATAAAGTTTAAATAAATTACATAAATGTTCTAATAGTACATGAAAGTTAGTGGTTTATTTCTTGTTAGTTACTGTAATGTTGCGCTGCATTATTTGGTTAATCGACCAGTCTGTGAAGAAGGCATTCCGGTAAGAATTGCATTGTAGTCTGTACATGACAATAAAAACTTTGAATCCGGTCCATTGTTTATTTTTATTTTCCTGGTGTGCAAGAACCACACCAGGAAAAGAAGCAGCTTGTTCGTTGCATTAAATGTATTTGGGGTACAAATCTGCTTAATTTTTGCTTTGCTACCTTTCGTTTGCAGGAGTGCTGTGTAACTTCCAAGTTTGGCTTTTCAATTGTTAGCCATGCAGCTTCCAAACCACACAGTGATCCAGTTGGTCAGGATACTTTCCATGGTGCCTCAATAGAAGGAGGCCATGATTGGTACCAGGGTACTAACTCTCTTAATTTACAGAGAAAGTAGAGGTGTTGTTGGGCTTTCCTCATCAGTGATGCAGTGTTCTTTGACTAGGAGAGGTCTTCTTTGATGTGCACCCCCAAGAATTTGGTGCTGCTCACTCTTTGTATGGTAGTACCATTTATGGTCAGCGGGGGGGTGTTAGGTGTGTGATCTTCTGAAGTTAATCATGATCTCCCTTGTTCTGTCCACGTTTAAGCAGAGATTGATTTTGGTATACCACATGGCAAGTTGTTAGTCTTATTTCCCATCTCATTGCAAGACCTCTGTCATGACCCAGGTACCCAGGCATCAAAGATCACACGTCTTAGGTTAATGATTACAAACCAGTTACTCTAACATATGTTGTAATCTTCATTACAACAAATGTTAGAGTAACTGGTCTGTAATCATTAACGTAAGATGTGTGATCTTTAATGCATTATCCTATAATGAGTTAAGAATGTAATCAGAAGCTTTCCTGATCGCTTGCATTTTGCTTATAAAACCAAAAAGTCAGTAGAGTTTATGTAGCATTCCTGAGCATCTTGTTTGTAGACATCAGGTCTGTCTTTAATACCATCAGAGCTGCTAAAAACAAGAAACTCACCCAATTCAGTCTGCCCAGTTCAATCTGTCAGTGGATCACAGACTTTCTGCCAGATAGAACGCAGTATGTGCCGTCAGGCAAATACATGCTCAACCCCTTAACCCTCAGGACGGGTTCTTTCCCCACTTCTCCCTGTACAAAATTAACCGAATCTCTGGGGACACATATGTCAGACTCCCCAGGTTTGCGAATGACACCACTCTAATAGGCCTCATGTGAAACGAGAGCAAGCCAACATGCAGATGAGAGGTGGATGTTCTGTCAGATTTGTGCAGTAACAACAACCATAGCTGGGAAAAAAGGACAGGTAGGGGGAATAATGGGATAGATGTTACGTGCCGTAAGTTTCGGGTACGTGCCGTATGTGTTACGTGCCGTAAGTTTCGGGAGGATGCCCTGCAAGTCTACGGATGTCCTGCCCAGTCCCCTCTGTCACCCGCTCCTTCAACTCCCAGATCCACCCGCCTTCTGGATCTGGCCCTGCCTCCCTCGCCTTAGGAGCAGTTTCCGGTTCGCCGACAGAAGAGGCCGCCGCTTCGTCACTTCGGCTGCGCACTTCTCGCCCGTTAGCTCTCTTTTCCTTCAGCTTTGCTCTTGTGCGATTGCTCTCACGCATGACCGTTTTATTCCTGGCTTTCGATTCTCGCCTCGTCCCCGCTTGTGCCTTCGCCCTGGTTTTGACTGTTTTCCTCGTTTACGACTTTGCCCCTTTGATGCTCCTTTTGATACCTTTGCATTAGCTGTATGTAATGATGACTGCCTTTTTGTTTTTGCGTGTCATGGGGATTACTGTTTTTTTGGTTCGGAAGTTGGACTTAGGCATTGTTGTTTCATTTTACACCTTTTGTTTTCACTTACGTTTAGCTTAGATTGGGGCTGTATTCCCTACCTATGTTTTTGTTTGTTTCTTTGGCCTTTGTCACACCTGAAGTATGTTACACCTAGTGTTTGTAAAGTGTGTGAAAAATAATTTTAAAAACCATAAAAAAAAGACTCCCTTTGTGTCCTGTGTTCCCTTCTCGTAGCCCCTGGCTGTCTTGTCCTTCCCATTCCCTCTTTCATTTCTACGCTGTTAGGCTCCAACCCTAGACTGGAGTGCAACACAGAATGCTCAATTTGCTGAAGTTCTGGTTGACGTGCCAGACGTGAATAAAAAGGCTCTCTCACTACTCCGATGAGCATCAGCTGATAGTTGAAGGTACAATAGTACAAGAGGTGCCCCCAGTGCCGAGGACGGAACAGGCGATGATGGTGCTGCTGTGCCAAGGACACCTTTGGGCGCTGGCTGCACACGTTCCCGTGAGAAGCCATGACTTCAGTGGGTACCGACTGTCCCCTGAGGAACTGTCAAATGGTTAAATCGAACATAGCTTACAATATTGGGCCAAATTATAAAATGGAAAAAATCTTCTTACCAAGCAGCAACCTATTGGTACCACCCCATTTTCAATCTTGGGTTGAGCCAGGCCATCTAGCCACAACATTAATGCAGGGGTGTCAGAAGCATTTTGAATGGGGGGGGGGGGGCACACTGGCATAAAACTTATTTTTTGTGTTAAATGTGGGGTGATCCAAACGAATAATTATGAAATGTGAGGGGGTCACGTCCCTTTCAGGTTTAATGGCAGTGACACCCATGCTTTAATGAGACGCATGTTCGAATCGCACATAATTTGTACATTAATAGTATGAAAGTACTTTCTATTTACATAAGCAAATTCATTCTCTGAAGGTGCCTTTATAGCAACGTGCACATAGTCGATGGCTCTGATTACATTGGGGAAAACCAGACATTGCTGCAATTTTAGCTTTAATCTTTGCCTGTTCAACCACAGTCTAAGGAAATTTTATATATCTTGGTAACAAGCAGATTATGGCATCCCATACAGCTCGCATGGCGCAACTTAGTGTTGACTGAGAAATACCCGATTGGTCCGCAAGTTCTCGCTGAGAAGCACCTGTGGCTAAGAACCTGAGAGTGGACAGAACTTGCAAAGGAACAGGTATAGAGCAATTCCTCATTGTCTACCTTTGTAATGCTGGCCCCAGTTTAGCACACAGCTCCAAAAGGTTTACTCTTGGAAATCTGAATCAACTTCAAAGCCAGTCATCATCATGGGCTAAGAAATCATTATTATCCCTTGGATCACTCTCTCATAATTTTTCCATAAGCTATGTCTTCCTATAACGTAAGAGCTGTCATGGTAGTTGTAATATTCTGCACCATTTTATCGGTAATTTTCTGCACCATTTTATTGTTACAATTTGACTAATATCTGGTGCGGTACATTTGTAAACAACATACAACCAATGTCGGTGTATTGGATAAAGTCAGCGTCATGACTGTGAGTTTAAAAAGGGAAACCACAGTAGCAAAGATTTGGCACTGGGTGTCGTCCGTTTACAAAACCGAGCAGAACGTGCATACAACATGTCTGGAGCTGCCGTGAGAATGTGCATAGCGGTACGTCAAGCTTCGTTTTTATACATCTTGACGTGAGGACATATGCAACCTTTTCTTGTGTACACACCGTTTAGAGGCCCCTGAAGATCATCAAAGACTTCCAGAAATAACCACATGCCCATCTACCACTTCAACTGGACGGCTTATTCATTAATACAGCCAGGTACTTCAAGTTCTTGGGCACTGTGTTGTCACAGAACCTTAAGTGGGATGATAACATCACATGCGTCACAAAGAAATCTCATCAGAAGACATTCCTCCTGTGATTGCAAAAGAAATTCAACATTCCACAGACTTCACTGTTCCAGTTCTACACAACCATTACGGAGTCAAAACTGACCTCATGTATAACTGTCTGGTTTGGTGCTGCCTCTGCCCAGGGCAAAGACAAAGTACAGTGCATCATCAGTTCATGTGAAAAGATCATCAGCTGAAGCCTGCCAATAATTCAAGTCCTGTTTGAGTCCTGGGTAAGGAAGCTTGCAGCAAAGATCACTGCTGATTCTTCCCACCCAAGGAACCACCAGTTCTAAACTATAAAATCGAAATGCTTCTTCAACAGCTTTTTTCCATGTACAATAATATTGGTCAGTAAGTCTTTAGTTCATTCCTGAAATATTCACACTACCTAGACTTCTGCCCACACATGAACAGCAAATTTATGAACTTTCAGCAAATCTGATGATGCCATGTGTGCACATCTATACTCAATGCAAAACACAATATCAGTATATTTCGGAACCTGGTTTTAATTAGTAGTTTAAGCCTTTCGATATTTTTTTACCTAATCATTTATTTTTCTTAATTTATGTTCTGTGTTATCCATCAATA
>JAABNY020000015.1:21621403-21632783 GCA_015164015.2 Brevimyrus niger
TTTAACCTCCTTGGATTATCGCCCAAACTACATAAATCTGGTGTCATTCAAATCAGGAGACAGTCCTTTTAAAGAATGAGACAAAAAACTAAAACTCTGGCTAAAGTGTGGCCACCAGGCACACAATGACTGCACAGGTGCCACGCACATTACAATCAGATAGCTATATCTCAAGCATGCTTCAGCCAATCATGGACAAATTTCTCTCACTAATGTAGGGCTGTACCCCAGAGATACCCTCCAAATTTTGTGTCGATTGGTCAAACGGGAGCCCTACGGACATTGTCTATATGCCGCTAAGACCCACCAAGGCCAATTCACCTGACTTACCAGACCAGCTAGGAAGGTGTTTACCAATCTAACCCATTTTGCCAACAGCATACACTCCGTAAAGTGAGCTGGGAAGACATAAAGGCATTTTTTGCATGATGGTCAATGAAGCATCTCTTTTATTAAACCAACCATTCAGACAGGCTTAGGCACTCCTTCAGTAATAATTTTTTTTCTTCCCTAAATCTGAATGCCCAGCCTGAACCGTAAGTCCGAGGCTGACCAAATTTGCCACAAAGATGCTTATTCCTACCCACTACTCAGGTTGTTCGACCCGTCCGACTCAGGCGCCCCCCAACACGATTCGGTCTAAATCTCCTGTCCTGTTTATCCTACACTCTAAATTCTTTTTTCTGCTGATACGGACAGCCATCCCCTACCAAAAAGTCATTGGGCTCGTGAAGCTAGTCCTGTTTTGTCCTACATCTGCTACCCCGTTATACCTATGCTCGATTTCCATTCTGTTATGGGAATATAGTGCTGTCTGACTTTTTACTGCCCTGGCCGCCGGTGACATCCCTCCCGTTATTTTTCTATTACTTGTCCTACCTGTCCGATTGTCCTATGCTTTGGACCCTTCCGTCACTGCTGGCAGTTACTAGTTATTATTATTATTATCTATTCTGCCCTCACTAGGTTGTAAAGCTGGTTTCTAGCTTGACAGATAGCATAAAAGGTCCACAATAAACATCCAAGAGTCAGCAGGAACGTTTTATGGAGTTTACTGCCAGGAGCACTGTAAATTGTGATGCAGAAATTAAAAATAAAATATTACATTTCTGGTGTAATTAACTTGATTTTACAGTACCAAACACTGAGTCGTGAATTAATATATACATCACGCACAAACACATAAACATATCCTGGAACTTTCACTAATTATTTGCCTCAGGTATCTAGCAATTAGCTCAATGCTCACATTACATTGAGAATGCCACAGACGGGCTAACGCGTTAGCATCGCTGCTGCTTTCCCTACATATTGAAGTTTCTTACCCAAACTTTAAACTGTAACACAAACTATCACACATTACCTTATTACAACAGATAATAGTTACTCACAGGTATGTGCTCTTTCAGGCTCAGCAAAAAAAGTTTAACGAAAAATGGAAAGGACACCAGTTTAGCTTAACAGCCTTTTCCTTTTCTTTCTTCAATGGAGAGAAAAAAAAAAACTATGGTGCATCTGCCGGTACAAAAAAAAAACAGCCAAATTCACATGCCTGCCTTAAAGGGGCAGCACACTCCCCCCCCTGGTATAGTGTACTATACCACTACATCCCCCTGAGTAACAACACTACTTCTGAGGTGAGTCTCGAATACACCCTAGGGGCACCGCCTTTGACAACATTCACCTCAACTTTACGGGCCCTGCTGCCTTGACCAGGAAAGGTATTTACCAAGTCCAGTGGGCCATTCATTTTATTTAGCCTCTTTTTCCTTTAGGAGCACAACATCTCAGACTTGTAGATTGACTTGTTCCACTTGCCATTTCTGTCTCGGCTGGAGTGTTGCCAGGTACCCTTGATGCCACTATTTCTAGAATGAGTCGGCAAGGCTTTGAACCTGCTTACACTGCCTCCGGTAGAGATCCTTAAGGTCAAGGTGTCCTGCAGGAGCAGACACAGAATTGACCTTTAGTGTTTAAAGCATAGCAGGGGAGAGAACGGTTGGCATGACAGCATCCGAAAACACAGGAACTATTGGCCGGGCTTTCATTATGGCAACAACTTCTGCTATCAGTGTGGCGAGAACTTCATGTGAAAGTCTAGGGCAGGGTTCTTCAACTCTGGACCTCGATTCCAAATCCAGTCTTTCAGTTAATCCAGGTAGTTGTTTAATAATTACTGATTCAGATTGGTCAGAGGCTTCACACCTGACTGATAGGTAAAGGAAAGCTTGAAACCCAGCAGTGCTCAGACCTCGAGGACCGTGACTTGAATAACCCTAGACTATGGGAATGCATCTTGAGCAACATGCTATCCAAAATGCGCCGGGCAACCCCTATCATCCTTTCCCACGCTCCCAGCATATGAGGGGACCTTGTGCAACCTTGGTCTTTGAGGTATGACTGAAGCACTGCATCTTCTGGTGTTATACCAAGTTCTGTACATGCGCCAACAAAGTTAGTGCCTCGTTCCAATCGAAAGAGCTTTGCTAGACGCCTGACGGCAGTGAACCGTCTAAGCGTGTATATAAATCTTGATGTAGACAGTTGACTCTCTAAAAGGCCTCCCCTCATGTGATGGGCACAAACAGTCCATGGTCCAAAAACGTCAACCCCCATGTGTGTGACCAGCCGGTCAGCAGGCAAGTTGAGCATTTTTTTTTCCATACTTCCTCTCAACCATCTACAGATGACACACTTGTGTATGATTTTTCCTCCCAAGATCCACAGTCCGGCAGACCTGATAGCCCCTTCCGTGAAGTGCCTACCCTGGTGTACTACTCGTTTGCGATAATACCACACCAACAAGGTAGCAATGTGGTTGTTTTTGGGCACAATTATGGGATGTTTCTCTTCCCATGAGATTGCGGCTAATGACGTGCGGCCACCAATGCTTAACACATGATCTGAATTCAGAAAGGGGTCAAGTTTCCTGAGAGGGCTGCATTTTGAGACAACCTCACCCTCAAATATTCTCTTGATTTCTTCTTTAAAGGCCTCTTGCTGTACAGCCTGCACAATCACTGTTCTTGCCTGCATAAGCTCATCTACTTTTGATGTATCTCCTTCATGGCTTTTAGCGCAGGATCTGACTTTCTGGATGAGCTTGGCTAAGCCACGTACAAGTATCTTCCAGCTGGAGAATCACTCAAATCTGTGCGTGCCAAGCAGTGTTTTGGAAGCTTCTGTTGCGAAGGTACCGATCAGTAGATCCATTTCTGGTTCTACAGTATAAGCTCAAAGGGCTCGGGCTGAGTATGTGCTACTCATTGTTTTTGAGAAAGAACAGTCCAGAAAAACAATTTGTATCTCCGAACAATGCAGGTCGGGTACCATGGTCAGCAGGATTGTGTTCCAAGCTGACAAAGTGCCACTGACCAGGCTATGATGACTTCCGGATGCGTGCCACTCTGTTAGTAACATACACATAGAACCGTCGGCTGATGTTGTGGATATAGCCCACAACTATCTTGGAGTCGGTGTAAAACTTTACTGCATGGATTTTGACATCCGGCTCATCCATCAGGGTGTTGGCAGGCTCAAATGCGAGTACAGCTGCACAAAGCTCTAGACAGGGTACAGTATGGGAGTGATGAGGTACTAATTTAGACTTCCCCATGCAGAATCCTACGAGACCATGTCCTTTATTGTCAACTGCTCTGAGGTAGGCAACTGCAGAGAGCCATAGTGGACGCGTTAGAAAAGACACATACTGTAGTTCTCTGTGCCATGAGGCGAGCAAAGAAACAGGTAGGTATGGCCTTGGTATGTGAAGTCGCTCAAGTTCCTTCCGTGAGTCCCTCCAAGACTTCCACTGTATCATCTTTTCAGTAGGTTTTGGGGCATCCCATTCGCAATGCTCAGTGCATAGCTCCGTGACTATAGTTTTCCCCTGTACTGTTATTGGAGCCACAAATCCCAATGGATCAAATATGCTGTTGTATGCTGTGGAGAGAATACCCCTATGGGTAAAGGGCTTGTCCTCTGGGGAGACAAGAAAGGTAAAACTGTCAGTTTGAAGGTGCCAGTTGAGACCTAGGCTTCTCTGCATGGGTAATGGATTAACACCTAGCTCTAGGTCTTTCAGCTCTTCAGCACGCTCCTCAGGTGGAAACGCTTCCACTACTGCATTATGGTTGCAGGCTATCTTATGTAGCCGTGTGCTTGAGTCAGCTAACATTTCTTTGGTTTCCTTCAGGACTCAGATGACGTCGTTCTCGGTTGGGAGCGAGGCAAGACCATCTTCAATGTAAAAGTTCTTTAGAACAAATTGTTTTGCCTCTATGCTATATTCTTCGGTACTCTGCAATGCCTTTGGCAGGGTCATTGTCCTCAAACCAGAGGACACGCAGGAAGTCCTGATGATCTTGGTGGACTTTAAAGCAATAGAACATCTTTTCTTCGTCTGCTGCCACTACCACAGGTTCCTTGCGGGAGTGAGTCAGGACTCCCAAAAGTGTAATATTTAAGACAGGGCCACATAATAGGATGGATGAGGACTGCTCATATTCTCTTTGCATGTTCAGATGATTTTGGTCCCAGCCATTTACATAGCAGATCAATCTCCTCCCTTGATGTCAGGTTTAAATCCTCTGTAGAACTGCGGAAGGATTGCTTCCAGGCCCAATAATTTTCCAGCTGATCATCAGACCTTAACAGGCCAGAGCTTATCATCTCCCGACATATCAGATTGTTAGCCAGGTCTGTTTTAGGTGATGAAATGGGCTCATCAGTTCTGGCAGCAGCACCTATGTGAGACTGAGAAGGTTGGTAGCTACTACTGAACTGTCTCGTATTATGTGGCTGTCATTGGTGGCTGTAGATATCTGGATTTAAGCCGTGTGGATGCTCTTGCATCAGGAGGCCTTTCCTGTATGAGCTTTGAGTATGAGGGCAATATCTAATATATCTTCACTCAGTATGGGTTTCCATTGAACAGGCAAGTCATAGTCGATGATCTTGTCTAAATTGGGACATCAGTGTTGGCATAGACCCTGGTAGCTTTGAGTCTTGGTGAGGCTCAGGACTTTGATTATGTTCAACATTTTCACTTTTCAGGCTAATCCGATCTAATCCCGCAAACTCGTCCTCAACGGCCGCTTCCAGAACATTAGCTTCGGCAATGGCAGCTGCAGCTGCGCTCTGTATTCTCAACATATGCAAACTGGCTTTTCAGGCTAATCCAATCTAATCCCCCAAACTCGTCCTCAATGGCCGCTTCCAGAACATTAGCTTTGGCAATGGCAGCTGCAGCCACGTTCTCTATTCTCAACATATGCAAACTGGCTTACAGCTCTGCTTTCTTCCTAACGGCCTCAGCCACTGCTTTTTGCTGTTCCTCCTCAATATATGCTTGCATTTTAAACATAGATGCCTCCCTTTGTGCAAATAGTGCTTGCACACGTGTAGCTTCTGCTCTGGCACGTGCCCTGGCTGCAATGGCACTGGCTGAAGAGTGCTGACTGGCACATGAGGTATTGGAACATATTGACCGCGTCTCAAGTGTGTCATAGTCATTATCCATTGCAGCTTTATTGGTGGAACAAACTGTGTTTCCACAAAGATCTACTTTTCTGTAAGTGGCCCGTTGGTAGGATGCCTTTTTACTATTCTGCCCTCCCTAGGTTGTAAAGCTGGTTTCTAGCTTGACAGATAGCATAACAGGTCCACGATAAACATCCAAGAGTCAGCAGGAACGTTTTATGGAGTTGACGGCCAAGAGCACTGTAAAACTGTGATCCAGAAATTAAAAATAAAATATTACATTTCTGGTGTAATTAACTTGATTTTACAGTACCAAACACTGAGTCATGAATTAATATACTGTATGTAGCTTAACACCGTTTTCCTTTTCTTGCCTCAGTGGAGAGAAAAAAAACGATAGTACGTCTGCCGGTACAAAAAAAAACACAGCCAAATTCACATGCCTGCCTTAAAGGGGCAGCACATTATTATTATTATTGTTGTTGTTGTTAATATTATTGTTATTATTATTATTGTGCATGATTTTCAATGAGTTGATTTTATTATTTTTCCTACTTCTGTCTCATCTCTCCAAGGGTAAAAAAAAAGCAGCAGGGTGATATGTGACAGGCACTTTATCAATCTGAGGATCTGTGTGAGATCTCACAAAGTGCTACCTCTGGTGCTGCTGCCATATAGAGATAACACCTCCAAGTCTACAGCCTGATTTGTGAGTTTGGCATGTGCATGTTTGCCATGTGAATGTGTACTATGTGGTGTTTGTGTGTGGTTCAAAGTTTCACCTACCATATCTCAAAGCAAAAATCTAAAAGATAATGAATATTCAATTTAAAAAATACCCTTTGCTTTCTTTCTCCTCCATTCAAAGCCTGCATTGCAGGAAACACCAACATTTTTAAAGTAGATAATTATTTGTCCTCATATAATGTTTGGGTAATAAAGGGCAACACATAATTGGTGGGAAGCTGAAATCTATCTACATTTTGCTCCCTGATTTGCATTCTTCCCTTCTTTTATCTTCATAAATCAATCCCCTTAGCGTGCTGTGGGATACGTGGTGCAACTGTAACCCCAACTGTAACTGAAAGTGTAAACCCAAAAACCATGAAAAAATCTAACTCACTCCCTCATTTTCCTGGAGAAAAACTGTACCTCCATTTGCCTTACTGTGTGTGCATGTGTGTGTATGTGGATTTTGATGTTTTTTTTCACACATGGGTTCCTGCATGGTACACTGAGAGTTTCATGTTTTAACATGTACTGTATGTACATGCACTGGCATTTTGAGCTTTTGTGTGAATATGTGTGTGTGTGTCTGCACACAGCATGTCTAATCATGGATTTCCATCTTCTAGGTATTTATTTATGGAGTAATGTTCATTTAGGCTGCAGAAAAATGGATGGCACTAACCAGGCAGGATTGCAAAAATACATTACTTAAAAGGAGCTACTTCTGATTTTGTGTTCCTGATTGTCTGGGTCTTTGCCTTCTGCTTCAGTCTGATCCAGCATTTTCTTCTTCCGAATCAGCATCAGAATCAGAATCGAGTTTATTGCCAAGTACGTTCACACATACAGTGGTACCTCGGTTCTCGAACTTAATTTGTCCCGGACTCCGGATCAAATTCTAAAAAGTTCGAGTTCTGATCAAATTTTTCCCATAAGAAATAATGAAAAAACAATTAATTGCCCCCCAAAATTACACCTAAATATGTTTTTTTTTGGCATTTAAACAGAAAACGAACGGGATAAAACAAGAAGAGCATTTTTTTTTCTTAATGGCTTCCGAAACGATAATGAGCCTATCCCAACATTACCCCTGTCCTGCCCCGATCATCTGCTCCTTCCCTGTGCCACGCCCCCTCGTTAACCTTGTGTGGGATCCCCATGTGATCCGCTGTTTCTAGTTGTTGTCATTAGTCCTCTGTATTAAGTCCGTGTTTCAGTTTGTTTCTCCAGCCTGATCATTGGGTGCATTTAAAAGCAACGCATTCTGATCCTGACGCAATGCATTATGGTTAGATACATTGCGACCTCTCACCTGACTGCAAAAACTGGAACTGCCTCCGTGATGACACACATCTGCCCTTATTGGCTGAAGAGTTTAGTTACACACATAAAGTTTGTATCGCAGGCAGTTCTGATGCTATTTCTCCCGAATATCATGTAAAGCAGTGAGAACTGGTTTTCAGTTAATTTACCTGGTAAAATAAAGTTGAAATAAATACCATAAATGCTCTAATAGTATACGTAAGTTAGTGGTTTATTTATTGTTAGTTACAGTAATGTTGTGCTGCTTTATTTGGTTAATCGTCCAATCTGTGAAGAAGGCATTCAAGTAAGAAATGCATTGTAGTATGACCCATTTCCTGGTGCGTACAATTTATATTCGGTCAGCGTTTATGGTTCTACTTCTGATATTCAGATTGAGTTCTAGGTCAAACTGTGTTGTTCGACTTTCGAGAAATTCAAGTTCTAGTGAGTTTGAGAACCGAGGTACCACTGTAAAAGGAATTTGCTTTGGTGGTTGGTGCCTGATCGACTTTACAACCGTTCCAAGACCACAGATATATATGTGGCCATGGCTGCATCGCGTCTTGGCACTTTGGTGGTTGGTGCCAGAGATGTCTGACATTGATAGTTCCTCAATGTCTTATATAGCAGTCCTGCGGTGAATTTCCTGAAACCTTCATAATGCTAAGTTGTTCGTAAGTTCTACGTCTTCTCTTCGTCGTCTCTTAATGCTTTGATGTGTTTCCCGAAACATTCTTAGTTAAGTATAACTTCCGTAAAAAAAAAATTCATAAGGTTAGTCTGAGGCTCTCCTAGCTCATTTAAAATAAGACTAACATTGTTAATGAAATTGTATCATCTTAAGTCATATTTTTTGGTGTTTTAACATTCTTATCACCATTTTCTTAATTTATCACCATTTAAGCTGCAAATACGCAAACAGATACAAGCAAGTTAGTGCCATTGTACTGCTGCGAAACAGTAGCCTGAGCATGAGATGAATGAAAGGGCATCTCACGGGGATGCTCACACTGCCACCAGTTGGGGCAGAAACTGTCATTCATTCATGCTGAGCAGGACTCACTGCCAGACGCGATGCAGCCATGGCCACATATACACTACTCATAATAAGTTAGGGATATTGTTATTTACATGAGTGCTTTTCCTATTTGCTCTGAATTTGAATCAAATAAGTAAAAGTTCCCCTTGATATTACTAATAATGTATGAGATGAAACACCATTTTCATTAGTTTAATATTTATTACCCCAAAAATTTAGACAATAACAGGGATTGCCCCAAATAACAAAAATAGACAATATCAGTAGTAGGTGTTTCCACCATTTGCCGCAATGACAGCTTAATAGCGACATCTCATGATGTTGTTCTGAGGCAATGCATTCCACTCTTCCCGTGCTACACGTGGTTCTGCCAGGTCATGTGGGGGTGGGGTATGATCATCCAGTTTCTGCTTCAACCCTGTCCCAGACGTGCTCTATGGGGTTCAGGTCAGGAAACATTGATGGCCATACCATATGAGGCACTCCATCTTCCTGAAGTCGAGCTGTGCAATTCTGCCACGATGTGGTGGAGCATTATCATCCAGGAACAGAATGTTGGGGGTGTGCTGGCAGAATTGGGGGATGATGATGGGTTCTCTGATGTCTCTGAGGTAAGAATGTGCAGTGACTGAGCCATGTAAAATAACCAAATCTGTTTTGCGCTGACTGGTGATGCCTGCCCAGACTGTTGCACCTCCTCCACCAAAGCAAACCGTGGGTACCATGTTGACCTCAGCGTATCGCTCACCTCACCTTCTCCAGCAACGTTGACAACAATCATTTTTTGTGCAAGGTGACCCGACACTCATCAGTGAACAGGACGGTAGGCCACTGCTGCATTGTCCAGGTCACATGGTCTTGTGCCCAATGCAAATGTTCACAGCGGTGTCTTGGTGTCAGTGGAGTCACCTGCAACGGTTGTCTGGCATTCAAGCCAAAGTGGTGGAGTCAGTTGAGAGTGGTTTGTCTGGAAACCCTAGTACCCCTCGCATCTCGTAAACGGGCCTGCAGCTGTGTGGCAGTTGCATAACGATGTCTGAGTGTATAGGTCCTTAGGTACTGGTCATTGTTGCGGTCTGTCACTCGTGGGGCTCCATTCCTGGGTCTGTCATGAACTCTGCCAGTAGTTCTGTGTCTTGATGCAAGTCTGCTGATGACACTTTGAGATAAACCAAGTTCACGAGCAACATCTGACTGCCTGCCACCGACCCAAAGGCACACCATGGCCAGGTGGCACTGCTCGTCCATTAAGTGACGTCGGGTGTTCATGGCTGTTTGAATGATAAACTTGGAATAACTTATTGACAATACCAACTTTTTATGCCCACATAATGTTGAAATTGATGCAATTTAAGGAACACGTGTACACAATCAGAACATTACATGGAAAACACAAAATGAGGTGTGTCTATACAATTGCCTCCCTAATCCCAAAACTGTCTGAAGTGAAACAAATACCGTATGTATGATATCCACTAAGTCTATCACAATATCCCTAACTTATTGTGAGTAGTGTATATCTGTGGTTTTAGATCAGTCGAACAATCATAAGTTGCATACGTAGTAAGTTGACCACGACCTATAGTATTTTAATAATGATGTAGCGTTTTGCCACGTTACATTGCTAATACAGAAAAAATACAGCGTTTTAAAAGTAGCTCTGCTACTACTGTAAGCTATTGAAAAAGGTAAAGTTAGTAGTGTTTATGAATAGATTATGTATATGATATTGAATTGTTTCATATATTAATTACTTGCTACTTCAGTGTACTGAGGGGAAATTTTTAAATGAGAAATAGCAAATTATGCAAGTTTCTGTCTGTTTTTGCAGAGTATGATCTTCAAATTAGCAGTCTTGAATGTCAGGTGATGTTAATTAAATAAAAGGCTTTCTCTAAGTTTTTTTAAGTGCTGGTCTTTCACTCTCCATTATACATATATTTTTTTTTATTGAGGTCCACCAACTTTTTTGTTGATTTTTACTGACTGACGTTGATTTTTTCACTTTGTTTATCAAACTGGAAGTGTGATGTAAGAGAGGATTGTGAAATGATCCCCATCTTCAACAGCGCAATTAGTCTGATTTGTTGGACAGCTGCCTTTTTGAGCCTGTTTTCTGGGGGAATGTTCAGTGTGGAATGGGGGTGCCATGCACTCCCAGAGAGAACAATGGGTTGGGGAACACATGTCCCTGCTGCACTAAAGACAATGACTTTCAGCAGGCATGATATAAAGCTTGGAGGAGTTTAATGCCTTATGTGTTTCCTGACTGCCACCTAATGGATGAAGTGGAAATGGATGAGGTTCTGCAAAAGGGTGCAATAAAAAACCGGGGTGGGCTCACATCTGCCCAGTAAAGAGTATGAAGTGGGTGGAGACTTTCAATTGCCAGACACAGGAGCTCTTACATTGATAACATCCATAATATGAAGGAGTGTTTGAAAAAAATTTAATATGATTTTTTTCAATAACATAAAAATAGTATAAATGATTGGGTCACTTTAGTCTCTAATCAGAAAATGTTTTGTATGTACATACAGAAGACACTGTTGAATCAGGTAAATAAATTCAAATAATTGATTACACATTAAAATACATGGATTACAAGCCAATAATGCAAATGCATGTGAAAAATGTGTGTGCTTTGTGGATAATTTTACCCTGTACCTGTCCTGAGCATAGAGTTATCAAATAATGATGTCAGCCATTAATTTGTACATAACATTTGTATGTACAGTATTTCATGACATGGCAGATGAAATTTAACACAGAAAAATGTAAGGTAATCCATGCAGGGAGCAGAAATATAAAGTACAGATATTTTAT
>JAABNY020000015.1:21653679-21665013 GCA_015164015.2 Brevimyrus niger
ATATCTGTGTGTATGTGTATTTGTGTGTGTACCATCAATGAGCACTGGATTCTGTCATATGTTCATAAACATGGTTTGCTTTCAGGATAGCCTATGAATGGTACTTTAGGTCTCTTAGTCATTGGTGAAATAAAGGATGTTTTCTATCTTTCAACAATTCAGCTCAATGGAAGCTCTGAAGTATCTTGGATTTAATAAGAAACAGAAATTTCAAGGAAGTGCATGTTTTATTCATCCAAGCCACTCAGAAAACCACCTCAAATCAAACTCAGTGGTCTTTGTTTGAAAGATCAAATCCACTGTTTGACATATATAAAATTGATTGAATTTATTTGACAGAATAAAAATTCCCTTGTGAATATATTGAGGCTATCCTGATGTAATAATGTCAGGAGACTTGTTGGGAGAATAGTGAGAAAGAACTGAATTGAAGAGGTACACTGTTTCTCATAAAGCAGGGCAAAGGTGCAGCCTTTTTTCAGAAAAATCTGGAAATCTTTATTGCCAACAACATATATGTGTGATATTTATAGCAGCCTCTGTGGTCCATCTCTCATAAAAATATGATTGGGGGGACTTGATATTAAATTGTAATGGGACAGCTTGTTATGAGGAAAGATAACGACAAAAGGCAAATTGTGGGGCCTAATGCTGTTGAGCCCCTCATATATCCTTCAGACAAGAAAAGAAAAACTGCATTCTGCTTAAGATGATTCATCTTTCTGCATTTGTCCAGTTTGGCAAAATTTGTCCAGTTTGGGCGGTTGCTGTGTAGCCGCTGGATGTAGGACTGGTAGTAGCCCAGGAACCCTGTGAGTTTCCTCACATCTCCAACTGTCTTTGATGTCCTGTTGGCTAGTGTCTGCGCTGCTTCCAGGTCCTTTGTGTTGATCCTCACCCCCCGAGCTGACACAATATACCTGACTTCTTTGTGAATTAGTTCAAATTTTTCAGGCCTTAACTTCACCCCATATTTCTGCAGGGCCTGGAGGACTTTCCGGACTACTTCCACATGCTCATCAAATGTATTTTCATAACAAAGGACATCATCCAAGTACAGGACACAGCAGTCATCTTACAGGCTCCCTAACATCTCTTCAATACTCCTCTAGAAGGCTGCTGTAGCGTTCAAGAGGCCTAATGGTATCTTCACCTATTCATACAGCCCCCAGGGGGTAATGAAGGCAGTGAGGTTTTGTGAATCTTTGGCAATAAAGCCTTGATGATAAGTCTTGCCCTGATCAAAGATGCTAAACCAAGAATAGCCGCCAAGTGTGTCAATCAAGTCTTGTATTCTAGGTAGTGGATGTCGATCAGAGATGGTCTTTTGATTCAAGAGACAATGATCGATACATAGACGGAGAGTTCCATCTTTCCTACGAACACAAACCACTGGTGCAGCGTAGGAGGACTTTTATTTCACAATCCAACCTTTCATAAACCCTCTGGAGTCTAGGGGTCGGGAACACACTCTCACTGACTGGGGCATGGTCACACATTTCATTCAATATTATAAACTTAATTCATGGCAAATAAATTATTTCATATGTATTTGTTTTTTTAGTGTTAAACTCATCTTTATCTTAGTGTACTTTGTAAATATGTCAGATTTATGTTAAGCTTGTAATTTGACATCAAAGTATAGACATTGCAAAATGCAACTTGGAACAATTGCAGACACATTATAAAAGTACATAATAAGCAATGCTCACAGTTTGTTTTGGTCCCAGAGATCTGATCAGCAAAGTCTTGGTTAAATGAAGATGACTAAGTTCAAAATTCAGTTGAATAAATAAGAAAAACTGAACTCATGTCACTATTTCTGGCTCCTTTCATTGAATATGTAGCAACTTTCATTTGTATGAATGAGCCATTGTCACCTGGACAGATCCCTAACCCCCTTTAATGGCGCTGATGGGGATGTATGTGAATCACGTTTCACCGCTGCGTTGTTCATCGAATTACCATGCAAATGCGATTTCTAATGTGAATAGCGATCTTCAGGTGACAGCAGTACTACACTTCCCTGATGCAGGTTAAACAAAGTAAGGTGACATGGTTTATTTTTTTGCCAATTTAACCTAATTTTAAAAACCTTATTATGGATGTTTTGAAAAGGAGACCGATTACCATCTTTTTGCGATTTGGTTGAGGGTTATGCTTATAACTATATTCAGCTGGAGTAGATTAATTTAGTGCCATGAATTCATTTGGTTTAAGCCAGATCTCAGTAAAAGAGTTATGAACTGAAATACACGAGAAAGATACTCGGCATCGCTGAGGATGCCATCGACTCCAGAGGGTTAACTTCTCCACTTTCTCAGTTAAATGTTGGAGCACTTCACTTTGGGCTCTTGATCTGAACCGTGTTTCTTTGTATTATTGCTTTGCACTGCTGCAACTTCAAGCTGTGCGCTATGCTTGTTTACAAGTTTCTGCCGCAGAACTGTCCCTAGGCATCTGTGTCTTTCATTCTCAGTGTTTGTTATCCTCATCATTTGTTTTAGGATTGTCTCATCAGACACATTGCTGTCTGAGACCAGTGGTTTAAGTTCTCTACGTATGTCATCATGCTTATGGCTGAGGCCCTGGTATACCGTGTGGAGGAAAATGTCTTGTACTGTGGTCGCATTGTATTTCACTTTAGTGCCAGCATATTTAGAAGCAAATACAATCTTTTGTTTGATGCCTATGACTCGGTACGAGAACTGTTGTGGTGTTTCATTGTCACTGTTTTGTGCACATGAGCTCTTGGAATAGTTCTGTGTTACTTCGTCCTCCTAAATGGGACTGTAAAAAGCTTTTAAGCTCATCTATGGTTAAATCTTCCTTGTGTACTAGTATGCTGAAATTTCCTGATTTAATGACTTTGAGAACACCTCTCAGGACTTCATTCTCACTGAATTGCTCTTAAGGGCCTTTCTCGATTTGTCTGCATTTGCTGTTAAAGTTTATGTCTGAGCTTTGTCCTCCTTGAATCTTGAACACTCGACGAAGCAGTGAAAGGTCCCGAAAGGAGATGACTTGGTCAGATGTTCTGTGCAAGTGTTGTTCAGATGTATGAGTGCTGTTCGATTGTGAGGTAGACTGTGTTGGTGAAGGTGTAAATGTAAGGGGCGATATGGGGTTATTTATGCACTGTAGAACTTTGTTACTAAGCTCAGCATAGCTAGAAAGCATTCTTTGTGGCTCTGTGTCAGTGTGCTGTGTAGTTTTCACATCAGTGAAATGGGTGACTGGTAAAGGCGTAACTAGACTAACTGTACCTGTGTGAGTTGTGTTAGCGTTATGAGCACTGGTAGTCATGTTATTAACAACAGCATGTGACTGACCTACTGTCACACTATCATTCAGTAGTGGGTTTCATTGGCTTTCAGAGTGAGCAGGTCCTTCTTGGTGTTCCAAACCAAGTTTTTTTCTCTCACTGTCAGCCATGACTGCTTTCCCTCTTCCTCACAGCTGGTCTCTTTTCCATGTATCTCTTCCTAGCTTCCTTCACTGAGTGGGTTGAAGAGGCGTCAGCTCCCTGGACACTTAAATCTTTTAGCTCTGGTTGTGCTTGGAGCCAGCGCATCTGTTGCCCCTCCCCATATGGGCCACCAAAAATCTGTAACAGGTACCGGCCAGCAGCACTGAGATGAGTTCTTGAAAAACAGGTGAATAATGTTGGGGCAGGACAACAGTGTGTCGATGCTTTGGCGTTCTATGTAGTTATTCATTTAAACATTGTCAGACAGGTGCATTTTTCACTTTAGAACCATTTTTCATGTTTACTTAAGTGCTTACTTAAAGTTCAATGTCTTTTTACATTTAACATATTAAACTCTATAATAAAATATGTCTCTCTGCATGAAATACATATTCACAGATAAAATACAAATACACCTTTTTCTTGTTTCAAATACATTTAGCTCTTTTCCCAGTGTACAACATTAACTGCCATTAGTAAAACTAGTTAACACGTAGCGACAAAAAATACTCAAAACTCATTGTTTCACCATGCTGCCCATGCTGTCATCTCCTTTTATTACCTGCAAAAAGCCCTCAAAGGATGTTAGACAATGTTTTGGAATATGTCCACTCTCAACTAACACATACGTTTTTGATTGCATTCTACCGATCGACACGCCCTGTAGCGGCAACCTATTGATGTGCCAATAAGAATTTATTTAGAAATACTTATGAAACTAAAAGGAATTTGTGAATGACTTTCATACATTTATATGGCCAACACTTGTGCCTATAATGGTCTGTGTTCCAAAGTATGCTGGCTATTGACCAATTTGCGCTTTTTTTTTACATTATTCTAGTATGTTTTGAAATCAATTTTTACAAAACATATTTCTGATATATACAGAAAAGTCAGAGCATGTCAGGGTGTCCTCAAAAATACGTGCTGAAATCAGCCCAGTTTTCATATTTTGGTGCATACAGGAAAATATATGATCGGATGATATACAGACACAAACTGTGTTATCAGAATAATATTAGTTATGTACATGGGTGTGAAACCAAAATGTGTATATTAATTATCCAATTTTCAAAACGTTTGTTTTTTGCCATTGTAAATAGTTGCTCCTGTAAAAAACTGGCATGTCATGACTTCATCGTAATTAGTAGTTACATATTTACACATAAATTAGAGATAATAGTTACGCTCATGCAGACATGCATGAAACAAAAATCCACAGGTCATAGTTTATTATAATAATTCAGTAATTATTTATATGTGTGTGTGTGTGTGTGTGTGTGTGTGTGTGTGTGTGTGTATACAGCATGATCCTTGTGCCATCTGCTGAAAGAGAAGAGAATGCCAGCTTGGGAAGGAAGGAAACAGCATGGCTGAATGTGCAGCTATTCACAATTTCACACAAGTATGAGCAAAATAGCTTTAAACTATCTTGTACCAGTGTGATTTTGAAAATTTAAGGGTGCTGAGTAATGTAACGCACACACCTAATAAAAGTCACGAAAGGAGGGTCCTGGAATTAGAATTAGAGTGCAAAGTTTTTTGTTTTTTTTGTCGTTGCATTCTCTACATGCATATACGAAAAGGTCATGAGTGATACAAATTTCATTGCACATTCATATGCCAGTTAATTAAAATGATGTGATACAGCATTATAGTGTTAATTTTTTCCTTTGTGCTTTTTTGGCTTGTTTCTAGTACCAAGAATTTAAACCTAAACTTATTCTATTATAAAGCTACTCCATTAGATATGCACAGAAGAATCTCAAGACACACAAACCTAATAACCAGTAGCTCTTTTCAAAAATTGAACTGTCTGACTTTACATTTGGTATTTTCTGTTGTTATTTGGAAATGGAAACATTTTCCCATGTAAGTTATGATTAAAACATTTATTCATTGGACAGCGTGGTAGTTCAGTGGGTAGTGCTGTTACCTCGTGGCTGGAAAACCACATTCGAAGTCAAGAAATAGCAGCTGGTCAAAGAAACTAGGTGAAGAACAAAGTGGTTCAGTACGGCGAACAGCTCACACAATAATGATAAATGATAATGATAAATCATGATAAATCCTTTATTTGCCTTTTGAAGTTGACATGTGGCACCCCTGGAGCTGGGGGCTTAAGGGCTTTGCTCAAGAGCCTATCCCATGCAGCACGGGGACTGGGGTACACTCTGGATGGGATCCCAGGGCACACACACTATGGACAATTTAGAGATTCCAATTAGCCTAACTCAATGTCTTTGGGCTCTTGTAGGAAAGCAGAGTACCTAAAGAATTCTGCATGACATGGAGATTGCTTCAAACACACAGACTGGAGGTGAGATTTGATGACCTACCACTTGAGGTGTGAGGCAATAGTGCAACCTATACCGCATACCAAACATCTACTGTAAACTACAGAATCTTTCAAAATAAAAATTATTATACACAGTACCACTTTTAACGCATCAATTTCAAAAATACTGTCATACCCCATAAATAGTAATTTCCATTGCCAAATCTCCACATGGAAATCAGTATGTGAGGAACATGCAAAAAGCTATTTGTACAGCCACCTGTTCTGTGTTTTAACTTACACAGTAGGTGTAAAATAACAATAAAAACTAATCCTGCAGCGGTTTATTAAACGAACGAGTCCCCACAAAATATAGTGCGCGTGTGGGCATGTGTGTGTGACAGGGAGAATAAGATGTGCATTGAGAAGACAGTCAACTTCCTGTTTATGCTGAAAAAAAATCCATTGGTCCAGAGATGTGGTGTCTCTGTTTGTCAAATGATATTTGAACAGCCCACACACAAAGAAAAGGTGCCCTGTAAAAAATTGTCTTTTCAGAATGAATTGGTCAGAACAATAAGATTTTTCTCCACTTATATTTATTTATGTCGTTGTTTTATATCCGAATACTTACAGATGAAAATAATGCATATTTATTCTGTATTGGTATTTGTATTATTGTGTTTATATTATTTGTTTATGTGCCTTTACGTCTTTAGCCCTTGTCCCCAAATGGTTCTTTTGCCTTTTGCCAAGCCATCAATGTCAATAAGAAATTGTTCTTGGTTACTTGCCTGGAAAAATATATTTGCATATATTTTGTTTTCACCATGTTGAAATCACAACACTTTTTATACTTAGTCCCCCTCATTCATTTCAGAGCACCATAATATTTGGGACATAGCAATAGCAGGTTTATTAAAGCAGTAATGTATGGGGGGGTCGTTGGGGTCTTTATTAAGATGCACATTGTGCTTGAAGACATGCTTACATTACATGAGCATGCAGAATGAAGTGGCTCTTGATGATTATTAACTTGTGACACAAACCTACTTTTTCTGAAGTTTTAATAGTACATTCGGAAGGACGTCTCGCATACTCTACATTAAGTCTCACTTGCTGAAGATGCTCTTGCGGCATGCACGCATTAAATCTTGCTTGCTGAAGATGCTCTTGCTGCATAAAGCCGAAAAAACGTCATCAGCGTGCTACGTAAGTTAAAAAAAAAAACGCTGCAATGGAGGAGGGAGCGAACGCACGGTAAAATTGCTAGTTGTGACTCCTTTTCTTCCCAACGATTATGTGCAAAATAATACGTGCCCCATATCAATGAAATAATATGTACTTATTTAGTTTTTAAAAAAAAAAAAAAGTTTTAGGTATGTTGCACATTTGGCTATGAACCCCATTTACAAAACGTGGGACACATTCTAAAAATTCAATAAAAACTAAAACGTTGTGCAGAAAAACAACGTTTTTAATAAGTAATTACCCATGACCCACGTTTGCAAGGCACCCGTTGGTCAATGATACATAACACGGTATTAAACGTCACTACTTATGTAAATAATTAGTATATCTTGCATTACGTTACATACAGTAGTGATACAGCACACAGTCCAGACGTACAGTGATTCTACATCTTTGATCTTTGCTTATAGAGATTGCGTTTGGTGGATGATCCTTCTATACCCACCCTTGTTATCAAGTGTGCTAATTGAGGACCCTTCCAGAATGTTACTTGAAGGTTCCTCAATTAGTAGAGTAACTGATAACACATGTGGGTATTGAGATTGGGTAAAAAGGAGCATCCCCCAAAGGCTGTCTCTGAACCCCAGTCCTACCATTAACACTTTACTGTTCTTTTCCACTGAAGGTAAAAGATTTACATTATATGAAGAGATTCAGTAATTCACACATTTCTTTTTGGTTCATCAACTTATTGCAGTATGGTATGGATCCACATTTGTGCAGTTCTTCCTAGTTTTATTATCTTTATTATTTTCCCCCCTAGTAATGATAGTAATGCTGCAAATATTCAAGCAGCCAGACTCCTGCAACAGGCTGCAAGGTTATTGAGGGGGGAGTCTGCCTCTAGCCAGCCAAATTATTATTGTGCTCAACCTGTGAGACATGAGCATACCTTAAATCATACTCAAGCAGAAGACGCTATTCAGAGAAATTTGGTGAGGCTCTTTCATCCATATGACCTTGCAAGGGGGCAACGTTTTTCATCTCAAAAACCCAGGAAGAGGCCAAGTATAAGTATAATATATATACCCAATTATCTAACCATTTCCTAAATTTCCAAAGGACACAGCCTGTGAACAGTTTCACCTTGGAAGTCCTCTCTTCACCCACAGAGGACGTGATAGTTTTAGAAACTGTGAATGCACCAGTGGCAGGTCCCAGTGGGTGCCTGTCTTAGTCACTAATCCCAGCATCCACATCCACTGGGGTCCTTGGTGAACCAGCTGCGCCTACGTACAGGTATGATCCTAAAACATTATGACAACTGTAAAAAATTGCTTTTTGAAATTAAATATTAGTAATGGATTACAATATTGTTAATGATGTGTAAATGTACTTGAATAATAGCTGGAAAAATGTTTATTGGCAGGGACTATGTTGATCTAATTTGCCCTGATGTTTGGAGTGGCTCAGATAATGAAGACCTTAACAGAGCAATAGAAGAGTCCTTGAAGGCCATCCCTGCACAAAGTGAAAGCAGTATTCTCATAGTCCTAATAATCAGATTTTTAATATTTGTGTTCACAAACGGTGAATAGTTCATGTCATGGAATTACTATTTAAATCACAGTGAATGTAAAGTAGTGCACTGTAATGTTTTTGCAAGGCTTTGTTTTTTATTCTTAGTGCTTTTTTCTTTGCAATTAATATTGTTCATTCTGCTATGTACCATTTTCAGTTTAACAAATTATTTTAAAACAATCAACATTTCTACCTTAGACTTAGGACAGACTTTTAAGACATTACAGAAAGGTGACCAACTTGGCACATGCCTCTCTGTGTAGGCTTTACTGTACCCCATCAATTTTTCTTTTGTTCCATCCATACATACTTTTATTTCCTTCCTTTCTTGCCCTCCCTTCCTCTGCCACACTCAAAAACACAACCACATGTGATGCACACTCATGACATTACTAAACCCTGAAACTGAGAAAAGACATTAACACAGATGAAGTCCTTCGATTTAACATAAACCGCAAAAATGTCTGGGATGGAACCATACGTGGATTGAGGCGGTCAAATTTCTCTGTGAAAAAACGGATAGATGTAAAATTCACAGATGATGATGGAAATTCAGAAGGAGCAGTGGATATGGGAGGGCCAATGCGAGAGTTTTTCAGACTTGTTCTACAACACATAAGACTTGGCCCATTGTTCACTGGCCCAGAAAATAAGCGAGTCTTGTGTTGTCATGTGCCATGCAAGTGTTATGGACACTGGACACATCTTTTGTGTTAACTTTTGTCCATGTGATTTTTCAATAATCTGTTCCGTATTCTCTGTTTCAATGCTAGCACTTCGAGACAACAGCTATTTTTACGCAGGACAGCTAATAGCCATGAGTATACTGCATGGAGGACCCTCCCCAAATTTCTTTTCTCCAGTATTATACCAAGCTGTAGTGGTGGGAGCAGATGGCGTGCAGGCTGACATTGGGGACATACATGACCCTGAAACTGAAAGCTATCTTTTAGAGGTACAGTAAAAGGCTACACAGTGAAAATGTGAACCATTTTCATATTGCTTCATATGTGGTAGTTTTTTTACATAATTTATTAGTCGGTATTAATAAATATAAATGCTTGTTTTATTCCTTACTCAAAAATATTACATTAAACAGTTGTTTTATAACATGTTGTGGTCTTTGTTATATAACATGCAGATTTTAGGAGCACAATGTAAGGAAGTCATAGATTGTGCTGTGGAGAAATGTGCAAACCTGCTGTCATTAGCGGGGATGCCTCAGGACCATTACACTTGTCAACAAAAATGAGGTTGCGCAAGATGTCATCTATTGGATTGTTCTTCAACGGACAAGAGCACAGTTTGAAAGGCAAGTATATAATAAACTGCTGTACAACAATAGTTCAACAAAAAAGCAAGGATTAAAACTCTAAAATGCTGTGTGACTGAACATTTTGATTGAAGGGGGCAGTGAATGTAAAAAAATACAGTTTGTTTTAGCTTTATGTAGTAGGCTACACTTTTTTATCTATCTGGATACATATATTATTTAATAATGAGTAATTCATTTTTGTGTATCTTTTTTCCTATTGATTACCCTTATGAAATGGATAAAATTAAGAAATACTAAATTCTTGGATAATTTTGAGCCAATTTGGACTCCTTTTGGTGTATAAATGAGCTGATTTCCAGGAGAGAACTACATTTCCTACAATTCCCTGCATGCATACTGATCCCCCCCACCCTTTCCCACTTCTCATCAGATCTGCATTTATTTCAAATATGCCTTTGAGTCTGATTAGCAGAAATCTTACAGCTAGAGTCCAATAGACGGAAATCCATCATAGCAACGGAGAACTTCCCTCATGTACTATGCAAAGTAGGTATTTTATGTATTTTTGTGTATTATGTTTCAAGAAGGACTTCGCTCTGGGGGGTCTTCTCGAAGTAATGCAGTGTCATCCAACTACCTTCAAGCAAGTAATCCTCAAGTGTGACAAACTCACTGCTGAAACTCTTGAGCAACTTTTCAAAGAGGAACGTTCTGAGTATGGGAGCAACAAATATAATCAAGAAAGTAAATCAGTGTGTCACTGGAGAGATTACCTACTAGAAACGGAGAGTAAGCAATTAATTCTTACTGACCTCTTCATATTTCAAGTGTTCACTCAGTATTCACACACAATAATACTTTTTTCTTTTGTAATGGGAATCACTGATGTCACACTGGAAGAGATACTTGTGACTCTGTCCCTACTCTTGGCTTTGACCCTCAGCCTACAGTATAGTTCCTTTATGATTCATCCAGGTATCCCCAGGCCAACACTTGTGCTAATATCCAAAAAATACCATGCAAGGCCTCATACGATGATTTCAAGTGTGACTTGGACTTTGGAATAAAAAATTTGCTAGGGTTTGAAGTAGCATAAATTGCTGTTTTTTCTGTAATGCTAATACTTCATTCGTTTGTGGGACATTGACATTATGCAGTGTTCAATTTTATTGACAGCATTATACATCAACAGTTCACTGAAATACCCTCTTTTGGCAATGTCATTTTTACAAATAATGTCATTTTGTGTTTTCTTCTGGCATAAACTGCATAGTAAAATAGTTAAGAATGGCAATGACTGGCAAACTGAAGAGCGTCCGAATATATGTCCAGCGCAAAACATGTGCTTGACTGTAGAGGGTCAGTGTGCTGTCTTAAGGTTCATTCAAATGTGTGGAGATAAGGCAAAGGAGTAATCCTTTATTCTTACGGAATCTTAGTATTCCGTAATCTGTGAAGTCAGAGTGTGTGGAGTTTGCATGTTCTCCCTGTGCCGTCGTGGGGTTTCCTCCGGGTACTCCGGTTTCCCCCCACAGTCCA
>JAABNY020000015.1:21665113-21676050 GCA_015164015.2 Brevimyrus niger
AGTTCTCCCCAAACGAGCTTGATGGGCCGAATGGCCTCCTCTCGTTTGTAAATTTCTTATGTTCTTATGTTCTTAAGTACATTTCTTAAGGAAATATTAGGCTACTTTAGGAAAATATGCTTCTCGATTTTTGTTGTGCAGAAACAGCACCCCTATAGGTGACCTCAATAAGTTTTTATTTCCAGCGTTTAATCTTTGTTGCTTACAATGTCATATTGAGAAGAAAATTATAACCATTACAACACATAAACCTTTTGCATTTTCACGTGTTGTTTTCTAGTTAAAAAATATCACTTTATCTAGTAATTAAACAAATATATAGCAAATTATCTTTCTTTTAGGCCAATTACTATAGCGTATAATAATTAAGGTACCATTACTGAATTTCATAGTAACTGAAGGTAACACGTTTTAGTTTAAATCTGGGAAACATGTCTTCTCCGATCATATAGCTCTACTGGGAAGCCAGCACAGACAAAAAGTGTCACACCAAATTGTCTACTTGCAGTACGTAGTTCACACTAGACTAATTAAAAGGGTCACAAAAAAAATTCTAGACAGCAGTCTACTTTTAATTTGGCCAATTTTCCGTAATATTTAGAACATAACTATTTATGCCTAAACATCACTTTTTCCGCCGACATGTACATGAAAAAAATCATGATATATGAAGAAATAACAGTATACGTACATTAGCTAACTCAAATAGAAATGTAGCGTCAGTGTACGGGTTTAAAAACATTCACCTTGCACCTCAAAACGTCCAGCGAGACGAAAATTGCACTTTTAGGTAGCTGACAAACCAGATGGACAGATGCCATCTTTTGTGAAAGTCAATAATTCCTTGTACAAAGTGGGGTCCATGTCGAAATAAGTCCTAATAGAGATGTGAGGACTTGTGGACAGGCCTGTGTACTGCTAAAGTAAGGTAAAAGTAGTTTTACATTAAGAAAACAATATTTAACAGTTAACTGAAAAAATATGGTGTCTAAAAAAATCATTTGTCTAAAAGAGAGCTCAAAAAATTTTAAATAAATAAAATAAATAAATAGAAAAAGGTAAAAAGTTAAATTGAATTAGATGATCACTAATCGTGTAAATAACCCAGAAGAGTGTAAAAAAATAAAAAAAATAAAATCAGGCAGAGAGAGGTTTTCAATAATAAGGTTTTGACTGTAATCACTTTTTGGCAATAGGAAAACTGCATTGTACTGGTTATACGGGTCCTATAGAGGTGTTTAAAGTGGTAATAATGGGTAAGATGTTTACTGATCCTGTAATTATAACCCAGAAGAGTGTAAAGAAATTAAAATCAGGCAGAAAGAGACATTCAATAAAAAGGTATTGAGTGTAATCACTTTTTGGCAATGGGTGAACTACATTGTACACTGGTGTTATGGAGGTGTTTAAAGTGGAAAAAATGTGTAAGATGTTTACTAATCATGTAAATATAACCCAGACAAGTGTAAAGAAATTAAAATAAGGTAGAAAGAGCCATTCAATAAAAAGTTATTGAGTGTAATCACTTTTTGGCAAGGGGTGACATGCATTATACACTGGTCTTATGGAGGTGTTTAAAGTGGTAAAAATGGGTTGGATGTTTACTGATCCTGTAAATATAACCCAATAGAATGTAAAACAATTAAAATCAGGCATGGAGAGGTTTTCAGTAAAGAGATATTTAGTGTAATCACTTTCTGGCAATGGGTGAACTACATTGTATTGGTTATACTGGTCCCATAGAGGTGTTTAAAGTGGTAAAAAGGACTAGATAGTTGATACTGCAGCACAGAGCAGGAAAAATCCACTGACTCTTTAATATGACTGCAGGATGAAGAATTGTCTTTATTTAATCCACATCGTTTGTGTAGTGAAACTCATTTAGACGTAGGAACATTTATAAACATATGTCTACATTAATGTGTCGCATTTGAACTTCCATGGCTTCATGACATAAGGGTACAGTTTTATAATGCAGTTATGACCGAGGACTGCTTTAAAGCGTTTTACATGACTATGGCTTCCTTTGACTCTCAATTTATTTATTTAAAAATTCACCAAACCCTTACCTTCATACCTTCGCTGTTAGCTCAGGGATACACGTACTGTATACTTTTTGCACTTTAAGACGATTTGATATCTAAATTACCCGCCTTAGTCGCACAGAAACTGCGATACATTCTGAACATACTGTGCGCGCTCCCGCGGATCGTAATCAGTTTCTGGCAGATAGTCACTTTTTAGCACAACACCGGCACCCACTCATTTTGGATCAACCTGCGCATCACTGATAGATAGACCTACAGATTTTGTGTTTCAACACATTAAGAACTTAGAATGGACTCTATATCAAGTAACAATATGTAGTTGCAATATGTAAAAGTCTAATTTTGACAATGGTGAATAAAAAAAAAGCTATCTAATGATGTTTTCATCTAAACAGATGATCACATGCAGCATACCTTTTGGCAAAAAAAAGGGTGGGGGGGGCAAAATTCTAATCTTTCACGGGGCCCAAGATTAATGGCGGCGCCTCTGTTGCCATCTATATGCCATAGTGACAATGGGGAGTGGACACTATACCCTTTTCGTTGTATGGTGTTGATTGTGAGACCCCTCAGAAAGGTTCCCATGGGATCTGCAAGCCTCAAAGCTTCTCTAATTCTTTTTTCCTGCACTCTGAAGATAAAAGTACAGTTGTAAATTAAGAACAAAAACCGCAATTACTCTGGCAGCAATTTAAATTGTAGATCTCTCACAAAATTATTCATTTAAGTAACGAAGACGTGTATTTTTAACATAGGAAATGTACTTTTGATCAGGTTTTTCCTACTCAAAAGGACATCTGTCCATTCCTAAAAAATGCATCATTTTCACAAAACACACCTGCAAACACCATCAAAGCTGAAATACAATATTAAGATTTTTTTACTGTGTAGACTGACAAACCCCTTAACATACCTCACACCCACATTGCGAAGAAACCCAGTCACTTTTTTATACCCAGATTCTGGAAATTCAGTTATAAAGTCTGATATCATTTTTTGCAGATCATCTTGAGATATCTGACTACAGGTGCTATGGATGGATAAATCATATTCAGACATTCGTCTTCTGACTCTTTTTAAAGTTACATGTTTGACATTTCTGGAATTGTAAAATTTAACTGCAACAGAAATTCCAATTGCGTGTGCGTAGTATTAATTTTGGGTCGGCCCCTGTTATCAGTGGAAACTATTCCTGCCTCAAAGCCATTGATGGTACAGTTTGGCTGTGCACTCAAAATATCTAAAACTTTGCCCAAGTTGTCAAGCACTTGCTCTGCCTCTTCTGACTCAATATTCTGAAAGCATCTAATCAGACAGTTCTGCATTTGCTCCAGCCTTAATAAAATGTAGTCATAATCAGAGTGTTGAAACGTTGGGTTGTAGAGGTGAAGAGCTGCATTCTCTAAAGTATCCGCAGCACTCTGAAGAAACGCTGGTGGTATACCAAGGAATCTACAACATAAAAGATAAATACAGTGGTACCTCAAGTTCGCTAACTCATTAGAAATCGAATTTCTTAAAAGTTAAACCAACCAGTTCAGGAAAAAATTACCTAGAACTTGATCTGAATCTCAGTCATGCACATTGTCAAACTGAGAACGCTGGCAGAAGTCAAACCGTGAACGGGGTCATGCTGCACGTTTCTCAGCGGAATCAAAGGGTAATGCTTCAGTCTCAGCCTCGCATTCGCTGTGATAGCATCATGCATGTTTTTACCACCGGAATACATATATTTAGACAGTAAAAATACATTTAGACAATGATAAACAAGTAACAGTAATTATTATTATATAGTAAAACACATTTAAAATAAAGATATTTTAATAATAATAAACAATTAATACATTTAATTATAATAATATTGTAGTGCCAAGCGAGAACAAACTGAGACAAAGGCGCAGACGTCAGGGCATTGGGGAATACAGGGTAATTAATTACAGGTAAGACAGGCAAAACGCAGATGGACAATACAATGACTGGACTGGGGAAACAAACTAAAACGTGGACTAAATACAGAGGACTAATGACAATAACCAGAAACAGCTGATCACATGGGTATTCCACCTGGGTTTAACGAGGGGGCGTGGCACACGGAAGGCACGGACAATCTGGGCAGGACAGATTGTTTGAATACATTTATATACTTACTTTAAAATTACTATTTTGATAACTGTGCTTAGATGTGTTTAGTCCAGTATATACTTTTCTTGTTTAGTCCAGGTCATTTTTCCCAATAATGAAAAACATATTTCGGTATAATTTTTGGGGGGCGGGAACCAATTCATTGGTTTTCCTTTATTTTTTTGGGGGAAAATTCGATCATAACTCAAACTTTTTAAGATTCGATCCGGAGTCCTGGACGGATTAATCTCACTGCATGAGATAATACCACATGCAACTATATAAAAATTTGCTCAATGTAAAGCGAATTATAGCTATTCTCTGCAAGGTACAAAGGATAAAAAACAATAAGATGAATACAATGCATTACTTTGCATGCCTTTTATCATTTTATTAAACTTGTAACAAATGTGCTTGGAAAAATTATACTCAAGCTAATATGACATAGCCAAATGTGCGAGGTTCCTAAAAGTTTTTTTTTTTTTTTTTTTAAAAACTAAATAAGTATGTATTATTTCATTGATGTTATAATGATTTTTTTTAACTTACGTAGCACGCTGATGATGTTTTTTCGGCTTTGTGCTACAAGAGCATTTTCAGCAAGCAAGATTTAATGCGTGCATGCCGCAAGAGCATCTTCAGCAAGCAAGACTTAATGTAGAGTATGCGTGACTTCCTTCTGAATGTACTTTTTAAACTTCAGGAACAGTAGGTTCGTGTCGCAAGTTAATAATAATCGAGTCACTTAATTCTGCATGCACATGTAATGTAAGCATGTCTTCAAGCACAACGTGCATCTTAATACAGACCCCAACGACCCCCCATAGTAATGTTTAGTACTTTGTTGCATATCACTTGCATGCAACAACTGCTTGAAGTCTGCAATTCATAGACATCACCAGGTACTGACTATCTCCTCTAGTGACACTCCATCGGGCCTCTAATTCAGCCACATTCAGTTCCTGCTTGTTACGGGGGCTTGCCCCTTTAAGTTTCCTCTTATCTTTCCCCTGTTAGTGTATGACTATGGGAATATGGGGTCAGGTGTCACCTCATGTTCATATTTCTGTTAACCAGGAAGTCATGGATTAAAGCTTGAAGGGTCTTATTCACTCCATTCAACTCAATTCAAAGATGTTCAGTTTACACAGGAAACATGCTTCTGTTTGTGTTCACCATAATTTCTAGGGGTGCCAATAATCGTGGCACATGTCTTTTTGAAAAACAATTCATAAGAACATAAGAAGAACATAAGAAATTTACAAACGAGAGGAGGCCATTCGGCCCATCAAGCTCGTTTGGGGAGAACTTAACTAATAGCTCATAAATTCAATTCAACTCTTCAATTTTTCAGTATGACATGACATGAAGGTGGATTTTTTTCTAACCCTTTTTACAAATCTTTACAAGGGGTGCCAATAATTGTGGAGGGCGCTGTATCCCAAGTACCACTTGGCACAAAGCCGGAAAACAATGCATTTGTCCCCTACAGGCCACACATACACATTGATTGTGATGCCACAGGGCTGGGAATTAAAGATATTTGCATGCCAGCATGCCTTGTGCTGCACTGTAATCACTGTAAATAACTTATTACACTTATTATCACTGTAAATAACTTATTAAACTTATTATCACATTAAGGTGTATAATTATATATGTAAAATATATATTTTTTTATTACTTTTTTTAGAAAAAGTAAGTTTTTTGTCCATTAAATTAACATCAGATTGATCAGAAATACTATGTAGACACTGTTAATGTTGTAAATGATTATCACATCTGGAAATGGCTTTTTTTAATTAAATATCTACATAGAGGTACATAGGCCCATTATCAGCTGCAATTAGCCCTGTTCTCCAGTGGAATGTTGTGTTTGCTAAATTATCATTTTAAAGGGTTAATTGATCATTAGAAAACTATTTTTACAAGTACAGTATGTTAGCACAGATACAAATTGTTGGGCTGATTAAAGAAACAATAAAATTCTTTGGATTGGTTGAGTATTTGGATCACCAGCAATTGTGGGTTTGATTAAAAGCTTAAAATGGTCGGAAACAAAAAAAATTCTTTACAAACTCATCAATCTATTCTTGTTTTGAGAAATATTTATTCCATGTTCCATTTATTCCATTCCTCTTCTTTTGCAGAGCAGCACAAACTGACTAACCCTAACCCTAACCACAATAGAAAGGAGAGAAGGAGGCCATGGTGCATGACTAAACGACAGGATAAATATACTTGAGTGTGTAGTTTGAGAAACAAACCCCAGGGGCCTCATATATAAACAGTGCGTACACACGAAAATATTGTGTACGGTCGTTTCCACGTTCACGTCAAGATGTGACTTGGCGTACCGCTGCGCACATTCTCATGGCAGCTCCAGGCATGGGGTACACACGTTTCTGCTCGGTTTTGTAAACAGACGGCACTCAGTGGCAAGTCATTGCTACTGTGGTTTCCCTTTTTAAACTCACAATCATGACGCTGACTTGAATACACAAACATTAATTGTATATCGTTTACAAATGTACGGCACCTAAATTTTTTATCAATTTGTAACAATAAGACAATGCAGAACATGACCGAACTATTACAACTACCATGGCAGCTCTAGCGTAATTGGAAGACATAGCTTATGGCAGAATTATAAGAGAGCGCATATTCAGGGATCATACTGATTTTCTGGCGCACGATAATGACTGGCTTCTAAGTCGATTCGGATTTCCAAGAGCAATCCTTTTGGAGCTGTGTGCTAAACTATGGCCAGCATTAGAAAGGCAGATGATGAGGAATTGCTCTATAGGCTACCTGTTCCTTTACAAGCTCTGTTCACTTACAGGTTCTAAGCCACAGTTGCTTTTCAGTTAGAACTTGCCAGTTGTATGGGACGGCATAATCCGCTTGTCACCTAGATATATAAAATTTCCTTACACTGTGGTTGAACAGGCAAATATGAACGCACAATTTGCAGCGATGTCCAGTTTTCCCAATGTAATCGAAGCTATCAACTGCACACATATTGCTATAAAGTCACCTTCAGATAACAAATTTGCTTATGCTTATGTAAATAGAAAGCACTTTCACTCTATTAATGTACAAAATAAGTGCAATTTGAACATGCATCTCATTAATGCATGGGCTTCGCTGCCATTAAATCTGATGGGAATGTGTCACATTTCATAGTTATTCATTTGTATCACCCAAAATTCAACATAAAATATTAGTTTTATGCAAGTGTGTCCCCCGCAGTAGTAGAGCGCACTGTAGGGCAGCTTTAAGGCTGTTGGTGCTGCCTGGACAAGACCAGTGGGGTGCTGCTATAGCCTACATGCAGTCCGTAAAAAATGTGTCACATTGTGCACACATGTAGCTTGTTGCATAATCTGGCACAAAATGAAGGCTTACTCATCTGAAGAGCTTAGGCAAGATGAACCTGAACCTGAGGCACCAAATTTTCCGCCAAATGGAATGCCGTTAAAACTTAAGTATCACACAGCATATCATTTAGATTTAGTTTTAATTCATTGGCAACATCTTACAGCATTCACAATTTCTTTTTGTGACTGCAGTGCAGCTTCAGTCAGCACACGGCTGGATGGTCGCACCCTGGTTTCTGAGGCATGGGAATATGTGCAGCCAGCGCCCAAAGATGTGCTCGGCATAGCAGCACCATCATCACCTGTTTCATCCTCGGCACTGGGGGCACTTCTTGTACTATTGTCTGTAATAATAATCAAACAGAATGAACAAAAGTAACACCGCATCTGCACCCTAAACATGCAAGTAGTTCAAACAAGTATGGTACAAGAAAAACTCCCCCGTGCTGACAACAGCATCCCCCTCACCCAATAAAAGTGTGTCCCCAATCATTGCTGCAAAGTTGCAAAGAAGGATTTCGCTACCTCTTCCTGTGCTGTTTAGGTGAGTGGCCACTCGTTTTTTCATGTCGATTTTAATGTCCGACCATGTCTTTTTAATTTTGATCACCGTACGAATTTCGGAACTAATACTTCTCTAGATTTCTGTTAACATGACCTCCACTTTGCACTCACTGAAATACTTTTTTTCCCACGTGCTTTATCCATTGTAGTTTAAGAAAAACATAGAACAAAGCGGACATTTATACAGATTTACATATGCAAATATACATAATTATGGGCGGGTCGGGGGGTGGCTGTGGGCTCGTTCAGGTACGTAAAATTTCATGCTCTTTGGGATTTTTAAAGGGAATGTGCGTAGATCTGTGCTTACACACAGTTTTATTCATCTGGATTTTTTCTTGCTCACGCACATTCCTAGTTTTGTCTGTGCACCATGTTTTAGTGTGAATTCTATGCACATCGTTATACATGAGGCCTCAGGTCTTCAACTCGCAGCTTCATTAAATAATACCCCCAAAAGATCAGTCTCAATGTCAACAGTGTAGAAGCAACTCCAGGATGCTAGCTTACTATGCAGAATTGCAAAGAAAAATCTGTATCTCAGAATGATCAATAAAAAGATAAGACTGAGATGGGCTAATGAGCATAGACACTGGACAGAGGAGGATTGAAAAAAAGAACTATGGATAGACAAATACTACAAAGTTTGAAGTGCTTGGATCACAAAAAAAAATCCTGAGATGCAGATCAAATGAAAAGACACTGGGGAAGTGCTTCACAACATTTGTCAAACATGTTGGAGGCAATGTAATGGTCTGGGGCTGCTTTGGTGATACTAAAGTGGGAGATTTGAACAGAGTAAAAGGCAAGCACTCTGTTTTTCAGTATACCTGTTGTCGGCATTTAATTGGTACCAATTTTGTGCTACAACAGGACAATGACCCAAACACAGCTCCCAACTATGCAAGAACTATTTAAGGAAGAAGCAGTCGGCTGATATTCTGTGTATAATGCCTGAGTCACTGAAGCTAAACTCTATTGAGGTGTAATTGGAGCAGCTTGATCAAAAGTTATGTAAGATGTGCCCATCAGGTCAATAAAACTTTTGGGAAATGCTTCAAGAAGCTAGGGGTGAAACCTCATCAGATTACCTCAACAATCTGACATCTAGAATGTCCAAGGTCTACAAGGCTGTAAATGCAGGACTCTTTGACGAAAGCAAAGTTTGAAGAAGTTTGAAGAACACAATTATTATTTTAATTAAAAAAATGATTATTTCCTACTTTGTCAGTGACTGTTTCCTACTTAATTAGCTATGTTTCCTATCAAAACTCCTGTTTGGAAAACGAAAAAAATTCTAAATGACCCCAAACTTTTTAACGGTAGTATATGTTATAAATATTACGTGTTAATTTTTTGTGTTGTAAGTGCTAGATAATGTTTTTGCCGTGGTGTGTTTGAGGTTGCATAGTGGTTATCCTGAATGCAATTAATGTATAAATTTCATCTTTCTAATCTGTGCACCATTAATGAAAGCACAACTACAATGTTGTGCCAAAGTCTGGAACATTTTGATATTTCATTTTAATTCCTTCGTTGGCCCAATACATTTATTTGAGTTCAGTTTTACAGAAGATATATTTGGCTATTAAAACTTTTATTTTAGCTTGGCCTTACTTTTCTGAGTTTGTTAAAGTTGCCATATTTTTTTGTGTAAATGGTGTAACGTACCTCACTGACCAAGGGTATAAAACTTATACTTTAAAGTAGTACAGATATGCGTCATGCCGACTTCATATTCATGTAAGTGGCCTTGAAAAAAGCCTTTTTGTGCATCAGTGATGACTCAGTATTTGGTGGGCCACCCTTTGTTCTTGATCACCTGCCTGCACCGTGTTGGCATTGAGTGAAACAGTTTGATGAAGTAATCATGGGTAAAAATGCGGTTCCAGGCCACAATGAGTGACACATTTTGATGTTGGATGTCTCTTGGACACCTTGTACCACAAGATCTCAATCGGATTCAGATACAGGGATTGGGTAGGCCAAGTGATTGACTCAGTGTTGCTCTGATGCTTCCAATTGATTACCTGTTTCAAGCAATGAGAAGGTACATTGTCACCTTGGAACAGGAACTGGCCTGTAAACAGCTACTTGGTTCCGTTGACCATCCATCAATGGTGTGCCAACATCACCCTCCACTAGCAGCCCCATACCATGACCTTGAAGGAAGCTGCATCTGTGGGGCGTTGTCGGTCTCCGGCAGGGTGCCCGCTCACGTGTGATCTGAGGGGGTGGGGAACATTCCTCTGGGGCCTTCCACTGGGCAAGTCCAGGGCATCTGCAGCCGGACCTGAAAGACAAGTAGGTATGACTGAGAGTTTGTGTCTGAGTATGTGTATGTGTGCATGCATGGATCTATATGTCTGCATGTTTGTCCTGGTATGGGGGAGAACGTGGATGATCGGGAAGTGTGGGGGCGGCACAATGAGGGGACTTGGAATAAGAACCAGAGACACACACAAAAAGTATACATACGCAGAAGCCAGTGGTACCGTTATGACCAGGAATAAATATTATAAATACATTAATACCAATGAAAAAAAAAAGAAAAGAATTTCTCAATAATGCAATTATCTAATCAACCAATCACATGGTAGTTGCTTCAATGAATTTAGGGGTGTGGTCCAGGTCAAGATAATCTCCTGAAATCCAAACTGAATGTCAGAATGGGAAAGAAAAGTGATTTGAGCAATGCCGTCTGGCATGGTTGTTGGTGCCAGACGGGTCCATCTCAGTTTTTCCCTATCTGCTCAGTTACTGGGATTTTCACACACAACCATTTCTAGGGTTTACAAAGAATGGTGTGAAAAGGGAAAAACAT
>JAABNY020000015.1:21690570-21708799 GCA_015164015.2 Brevimyrus niger
TTGTTTTTGTATTACATTTTACTGTGAAGCACTTTGTGATGTCTATCTGTGAAAAGTGCTATATAAATAAATTTTACCCTTCTTACTTGCCTTGGTACAATAAAATAGTCTAAATATGTCTCAGCGATATGTAGGTATGGTCTAAATATGTAGTGTGTGTTTTCTCTGGCTGTCTTTTATCTATAGGACCTTAAGCGTCCCTGTACTAGGATGAGCACAGAGGGGGGTAGGGTGACTGCTGCTTCTTGGAAGTGGTATACCCAATCGGTGATACTGCCTGCCCTCTTTGCCTCATTCAGCCGGGAGGTGGCAGTGACCCCACCCCCTCCTGTGGAGAGGGGCACTACCTCCACCTTCTCTACCCCAAAAAGATGGTGGGTAGACAGGGTTGAGGAACTCCTTAATGTCTTGAGGGAGAGTGATAGGCAGCATGAGAAGGCCATGCAGGAGATGGAGAGGTTAGCAGCAGAGGAGAGATGAGACTAGGGAGAGAGAGGCAAGAGAGGCAGTGGAACAGGAAGAGAGGAGATATCAGATGCTTGTAGAGAGGGATGAGAGGAGACACAGAGAGACGGTGGAAAGGGAGGAAAGGTTTTAAAGGGAGGAAAGGGAGGAAATAGTGAGATGAGGGAGAGGTAAGAGAGGAGGGAGAGGGAGGCAGCAGGAAGAGAGGAGTGCCTCATGGCCATCCTGGAAAAATTGTGTGAATAGTTTAGTATAAATGGTTTTGTGTTCAATGTTTTGTGTTAAATATTTAAGAATAATTAAATTACAAATAAAGAATTATTAAATATATAAATCCATTTGCATTGTATGTCTTTACTGGGGACCTCTGGCACATATTTCATATCCACCTCCAGGGCCTTGAGGAAGATGGACCTCCATCTGGTCTTCAGGACCCCAAATGACCTCTCTACAACACACCTTACCTTTGACAGGTGGCAGTTGAATCGAGCTTGGAGGTGGTTGTGGACAGGCTGCCTGTAAGGCGTCATGAGGCAGATGGGCTGGGACAAGCAGGGGTAGCCACCATCTCCAAGGATGCAGTAACCTGGTGGGGGATAAGACTGCTGATAATAGATGGGGCTGTTCTGCAGGACTCGGGCATCATGAACTGATCCACAGTATCCCACGAAGACATCCAGAAATCTCCCAGTGTTGTCGCAGATGGTCTGCAGCTGGACTGAGTGGAACAGCTTCTTGTTAAAATAACAGGCAGTGTCCTCTGCAGGGGGCTTCACCCGGACGTGGCAACCATCAATGGCTCCTACCACTGAGTTGAAGGCTGCAGATCCTGCTAGACGGGCGAAGCGGGCCCCCAAGCGAGGGAGTTCCTCCGCAGTGGGATGGCGGACCGCTTGATAGAGGAGAGCAGCAATCTTTGCACCCTGTGCACTGCCTGATGAACGGTTGACTGGGGCATATCAAAAGCCCTGGTAACCACACAGTAAGAGGTGGCGCTGGCCAGCCAGAAAATAAACACCAAGGTGTCAATGTCACATTCAGTTCCTCGCACAGCCATTAGCGAATTGAAGGACTCCCTTGTTACCCGGAAGTCAACCCGCAGGTCACTGTGGCCATCGAAGTACCATGCCAGCAGTGGAACTGACATGTTCATTTGGCCATACCGCCTGGGGTTGAGACACTGCTGTGGAGTGAAGGCGGAGGCAAGAGAATTTTATGTCAATAACGGTTTGCTGCATCCCTGTGTTTTAGCATCTTCCTTACTTCATGGCACTTTTTCATTGCATAAATAATTTTAACTATGATTTATAACTATAATTCATTTAACTTTGCTAATTATGTTATGTATCAGTGTAAACATCAATTTAGAACAAATGTATGATAATTTAAAGTACATTAATTCTGCCAAGAATTGCACTTTATACTAACAGGTATGGGGAAGACATTCACAGACATATGAATTTGTATGCTGATGGGCTTTTAATTATCAACTGTATAATGTGAGGTAATACACTGTAGTCCATGGTACTGTGTTACATAAATGCAGGCCACAATAGCGGTAAGTGCCATGACATGCAAAAAAACGAGTATGACCTTTATTTTGACTTGTGCATTTATTTATACAACTTTGTGAAAAGAACTTAGTTGGACAGACACTATCTGAAAAGGTAAGCGTAATACCCGCGTTGGACTGTCATTACTCATACAAAAAAAAAACATAGGTTACGTACCATCTCATGTTCAGCCAACTGGAGGAGGATCCTGCGTTGACGTTGAACGCAACGCAGATTCCAGGTATGATGTAATTGGGGATAAACGAAAGCAAATAAAACCACAAGGAAATTAATTTTGAACAAAACATGGCAGATATTTTGGCGCGCTGGAGAATCGTAACCAAATTCTAGTCCGTCACTTCTGGTAAGTGCAAAACGTTAGTGTTCCATTTAGGACAGTAGGCTACTTACCTATGGTAGTGTGCACTACCGAAGGAAGTGCGCACTGTGCACTACATCTCAGTGCACTGACTCAAGTGCGCGATTTCAAACACACCCCCATATGACGTTACCTAATCACGAGGTCCGTTTGAGGTGTGTCTGCAGCTGACGTGAGGTGGAGTGCAATCAGCCAGCAGCTGCAAGGGTGGAGTATACGCCGGGCATCCTCCAATGCTCCTTTGTTTAAGTCCGGCGGAATTCGCGGGAATTCCGCAGTTTTCCCTCACCCCCATTTCAGTTACATTAAACTAGGATATTCCGCTAAAAATTAGATTTTTTTGCAAGCGTATTTATAAAGATGTATTACATTTATGAGCTTTTTTCCCCACACTGCTAGCCATCGTTTCTTTTCTTGTTGTGTATTGCAATGCATTTCAGGAATTTTCTTCTATCACTCGGTTTTGAGTCAGCATCTGAAAAATCTCCGTCTTGAGGGCTGATCACTACTACCCCTCGCTGCTAAAAAGAAATGGGACAACACTACCCTATGCGGGTACGCGCAAAACGGAGGGGTAGGGCTAAGTGGGGGTAATGGGATTGGGCCTAAATGTAAATGAGTCCCATTGATTTCCCAAAACATAATACTGGCATCTAGTGGTCAGCTCTGAAATTGCAGGGTTTTTAAAAACTATATTAATTTGAACAATTCAAATGAAACAATTTTGACAGTGTAATTTAAACAAATTACTGTATGAACTGTATATTACACTTCTGCCTTATTAAATTAAATTTATTAAGTGTTTCTAATAAAGTACATTTTGCTTCAGCCTCATAGTAGAGTAGAATACTTGGCTATATTGCTTATTGGTAGTTATGGTTCCTCTCAGAGCAATAGTTAATTTGTTTGTGTCCTATAGCCCCCAGTCCTAGGGCAAAACTCTGAATAGGATTAAGGGGATGACAGAAATGACAGAAAAACAATCAATGAATTAAGCTCATGAGAGAAATGGGAACTGCATAAGATGAGCAATGAAGAAAGAGGCAAATAAACACAAATTCAATAACAGCAATGCAATTTAATAATGTTTTTTACTTTCTCATTCACATATGACAAGTGACTGAAAATGTCACATTAAGTCAAAGGGCACATCACCAGGTCATCCCTGATGTAAATATATCAAATCTATTGGACAGAGTTGGATTATAAATTGGCCAAATTTATTTCCTTTAGTGGGCCAGCCCCATAACCCACTTCCTGCCAGCTGACCTCCACAAATGAACACCTAACACAGACCGTCTTGTGATGACCTCTGACCCACAGCATGTGGCTCCTACAGTAAAAATGACCAACAGAACAATTTTTAACTGAGAATAATTACATCATGCTACCACTGATCAGAAGTATCCCCTTCCTCTTCTGCAGTCAAACCACCTAGAGTATGGACACTGAGACTCCAGCAGGATTTTCATATAATTCCCTATGCAGAATTGCCTGAATCTGGGATCCTAGCTCAAAAATCACACACACATTGCACAATGTACTTCATAAACATGTTTCGATATTTCTGTTACTGGATAAACTTCCTTTATCTGACTGGCCAGAACTAGTAGCATGCATAGAAAATATGCCAAACAGATATATGAATTATGTGTTTTACTTCTCAAGTTTAATAAATAAGTTTTTACAAGAATAGTGAAGAGAACTGCACAACAATTCCTATAAATGACACATCAGTGTCAACAAATTGAAAATATATTTCTAGTTATTAAATATTTGTAAAAGCCTAGAAAATTAAATAAAATATTGACATCAAGTATTCAACTATTCAAAATACTTCTCTCCTTCACATTATGTTTATGGGAGAAAAACTAAAAGATAAAAGACTTGAATGGTATGAGATTAGTCAGTTATCCTAAATCACAGTTATCCTTAAGGGTAATGACTTTGCAATGAAAAAAAAGAGAAACTGCTTTGGAGTTCAGTGAATTTAGCAAAACAAATCAGATAGCTGAGCCAGGCTGACAAAAAGACAGGATCAACAAATGAGATATACTGGACATATATGCATATACATACACATAAGTACATACATTATACCTGGTACATCTTTGTTGATCCATGTCAATATAAAACATTTAAATAAGTAGTTATATTATTAGATTATATTAAGTAGTTATATTATTAGATTATATTAGAACTAGAAAATGTATATTACCTAGTAAGTTAAATCATTTTTGAATTTTTCTTTAATCTGTTTGAATTATTGAATATTTGTATTAGGAGTAATTGCATTGAGAGTTAGTCCATTTCATTTATAGATTGTGTATGAATAACATTATTTTTCAAGTACACATTGTTATTTTTTAATTTAAATTAATTAATATTAAAGGAACTATTGAAATACAATGATTCAAGTTTTTGTATACATATGGAAAAATGAAAACTTGGCTTAAGTTTTTTGACCAGTTTAGTACAAGCAGATATTGACTAGGTATTTGTGCAAAGGAGCTTTGTCATGTCATTACTGTTAATTGTTTTTATAAATGAATCAATACAGTGTCAATGATGAAGTACAAAATGCCACAGGATACTGCTCAGTTTATATGAAAATGGTTGTGGCTGCAAAATTAACAAGTGTTTTGGTCTGAAGAGCGCATCATTGCAGTGAGCTCTGATTTCAACCTCATGCAGCTTCTGAGGAATGAACTGAAATATAGCATTAGGGTCAAGGCCAGGGCAGCTCTGTTGAATTGTGGGGCTTATAAATGTCTTAAATGTAGAGCAGCACACCATCCATTTCTATCAAACATGAGCAAGATTTTGCAAAATTTAATGGCTTGGTGACTAATTACATGTTATTGCTGACACAGATAATTGCTTAGATTTTTTGATAAGTGAGCTTATGAAAGGGAAAGAAAAATATTTTGTACTGATCAAATTGATTTTAGCAACACGTATCATGTTACTTGTATGCAAGAATGTAAACAAAGTTGTATTTAAATAATACAGACTTAAAATAGTACCTTTTTAATTAGTATAAAAATAGTTACAGCAGCCAGAGCTACAGAGACCCAGATGGTAAACAGCATCCAAGACACTATCCAACCATTCCAAAATGAAAATGCACAAAGTCAGCTGCATTATTTTCATGTAAACGACTCTGGTTGCTAAATATCTTATTCTTAATACTTTAAATACAACCACTTCCTATTACACCCATTAACTAAGGAACAAAACAAATATGGTGGCCAAGACATTGCATGACTAGCACATAGTCACCCTTCAAGAGTATTAAACGGCATGAAAAAAATAATAATAATCACAGCAGGGAGCATAGTGCCTCTATTTTTTTTCATTTATTCTACAGTATGCAAAGATTCACACACCAAATGTTCAAAACCCTAACATCTCGTAAACAATTTTCTGCTTGTCGGGCAGCGTCTGCTACACTGCATTTGTGATAACAGAACTATGACCATTTGCTGTTTGAGTTATTGTCAAAGTGTTCTGACAATGTTGTGGTGGCCTCACCACAATAAATACCTAATAAATTATCTTGTGTAACTGGATCACAGTGATATCAAACTCAAGCGACATCTGGAGCTTGCATACTGTACAATGCACAGTATCAGGGTTTGATAGGTTTGGGAAGCTGGGGAAATCTGAATCTGTCTTCGTACAACCCATCAAGAAAAGCTAAATTAAAACACTCCCAGAGTATGTTTTATATTCTGTTTCATTATATGTCATGAGCATATAAATACATATTTTTGTTTCATTGCTAATTGAGAACTTCATAAGCAGCCATCCTTTCCTCACCATGAATGCAGTAGTGCAACAAACTTTTATAAAATAATTTTTATAGGGAGTTAATCAAGTACACAAGCTTGTAAGCCTCCTTGAACAGGAACTCATCTAATGCTCAAAGACTACATTTCAATCCCTACATTAGAAAAGGGGCTTCTGTTTTCAGAAAAATTATGACAGAATACAGCAGGTCACCATCTTCACAGTTGTGTAGCTGTCAGCTAGCATGACTCTTGACCATTGACAGCTGTTAACTGTGGGATAACAAAAAGTCAAAGGCATCTAATCTGGAAGGTCCAGACTGAGCTACATTCCATTCCAAAAGAAAGAAAAAAAATGGTAAATTGCAAAAATTTTGGCTTTTGTTGATAAGTCCATTTAAGGCTAAATGCTACTCTTTACTTTTTCTTCTTGAATAAACTTTTGATCTTTGAGGAGGACCTCTTCAACTTGTCACCATTCTCAGAAGAGTCCTGGGAGGGCTGTCTCTGCAGTTTGTCCTCCCTCGACACCTTCGGCTCAGTATCCAGTGATGCAGCAGACACAAAACGTTCACCCGGGGCTGGTGGAGCACTGGGAAGCTGGCCAAGGCTGTAAGACTTCTCCAGGATGCCATTATAAACTACTTTGCCAAGAGGGCATAAGGGTGCACCTGGGGGCTCCGTGATCCGAGTAAGGTCAGGAGAGCCTTTGAGGGGACGGTCAGGCATGGTGGACAAGTCCAGCTCCAGAGACAGACGTTCCTCCCGGGAAATCCTACGTGTGGGAGTGTCCTGGCCACCCGAAGAGGAAGGGTGGAATGGCCTCCACCCTGTAGTGGAACTTATGGAGTTACAGTCTGAGTGTGTATCGGAGGTATCCCTGGAGAGAAGGAAAAAGACATTGGGCCATGCTTAAAGCATTAAGAATATGTGTGTGGCTTAAGTTAACTGGTTAACTGGTAAATCAATTTTCACTGAATGTGAGAACGGTGGGATGCAAACCTGTGTACCTACGGAAAGATACTGGAAAAAATACTAGCTTTACTGAGCAGAGCCATGGACCTATGCTCCATATAAATGAAAAATGAAATAGAGTGAACAAGTGCCAACCTTACCCCTTCTTATCTGTTGTGAAGAAGATCTGTTCCTCCGCTTCCTCGGAGTGGTGGGAGAGGGGGATGCTGGCCATAGAAAGAAGGTCGGGGTCAGGGGAGGGAAGACCAGGCGGTGGGGATCCCAGAAAGCTCCGGCGAGAGCGACACAGACTGCTGTTGCGATTCAGTGGAGGCCTCATCAGAGGGTCTGTCAGGGTGAGGGGCACAATTGGTGATTAGATAATTGCAAAAATCAGCTCTGTTGAACACCTATGAAGGCTTTATAAACCCTATACACTTTATAAACCACTGGTTAGACTTAATTTGAATAGCCAAAACCGCAGTTCATCTGCGGACCCCATATATACCATGATTTTTGAGTACTAACATATGGTAAAGTTTAATTGACAAATTACACATAGACATTAGTAACAGTAATAATACATTTAACTTTAATAACTTTAATAACGACATTTTACGTTATCATACAGTATTGTACTCTCGGATGAAAGGGATTCTGACATTTAAGCCTCATTCTCATAAGATAATAAAGCAAAGAAAAAATGTCATGTATCAAGGGATGACTGAGCAATGAAAACCATGCTTTTTATACCCCTGAAAGGATGAAGGAAATATGAAAAAACATACCGTAACACATTTTACAATTTGTTTTTCAACCGCTGCAAATTGGAACTGAGTATACGTGGGGATACTGTATGCACATGAGGAAACTATATGCACATTATATACCAGTTACAAGTTTCTCCTGCAGTCAAAAGACATGCAATTCAGTTAATGTCCACAGTGTATGTGCCCTTTAAGAAAATGGCATCCTGTCCCACCCTCTGTTGCCTAGCCCCACTGTAACCTGACCAGAATAAGCAGTTGCAAGCTGCATGGATGGAATAAATGTTTTTTGCTCAATATACATACTGTTAAACTGTGGAATGATTGGTGGTGTGTCTTCATCGAGGTCATCCACACCACCAGCAATGGGGTAGGGGGGCACAGAAACCCTGGGCATCACCACCCAACTGTGATCGGCGTAAAGGGCCGTTGTTAGGTTGGACAGGCCAGAATTGTGCACGACAGGGAAACCACACAACTTCTCGATCTGTTGCCATCGGTGGAGCCGCTCCCTCAGGCATGCCGTGACTTCTGACAGAGCCTTTCTGTAAATATAAATGAGCATGTGCACATAGGGCACGCACAGAAAAGGCAACAACAAACGTTAAAGGCCAAGCTAGCAAAGAAATCTGCTCTCTTTGTATTCTCAATCCTACTATACTCAGAACTAGTCCTACTTTTCAAAATCACCAATTTCCTGCTATGAGACACCATAAGCCTAGTGTTTTGCACAGTGGATTGAGATGCATGGTTATCTTACTTTGCCTCCAGGATCTTGTGGTCCACATCATCCAGGGAAGAGTTGTGGGCAACATGAAGGGTCCCAAACACTGAGCCTCTTTTCTTCTTGAGTTTTTCTGCCTGAAACATTTAGCTGGAGTATACTAAGTTTGCGAACATAGAGGGGACTGAATTACGCTATATGGTTAGAAGATAAACCCATTTTCCAAAAACCAAACTAATGAAATATTGTCAGATAAGCCGGCGGCTGATTTTGACCACCAGATTGCACATTCATGTACATAAGAATGGTGACATTCTTGTAACTGTTTTTGTCCTATTTGCATCTTATTTTTCTTAACTGCTTATCCAAAGCAGCTTTCATTTTTTTTTTTATCATTTACACAGCTCAATATTTCACCAAGTTCAGGTAAACTACCATAACTTTGGTCATGGGTATTAGAACAAGCTTTCTCCTAGGACCTCTCATGTAGAATGGAGCAAAAGTGAGCAATAGTGCAACTACATGGACAGCAACACTGAAACAGATTGCTCCTATTAGTGTTGTATGAGATATGTACTTAAGAGACTAATGTCATTTTAAAAGAAATGACTGTAGGGCTGCGACTAAGAACTGTTTTTCTATCAACTCATCTATGAACTATTTTACGGATTGGTCGACTAAATGATTATTTTCCTCCAGAAAATCAAATTGACCGTTTCATTTAAGTTAATTTTATTCTGAGAACAACACACATTATCATCGTACTGGCTTTTCGGCACTATATGAACCTTTATGAACAGCCACAATTCAATAAGCATATTATTAGTACACCTAAAATATTAATGGGAGGCATACTGTGATGCCTATAAGTTAGAGTATCCTTATGTTTATTAAGTTCAATTAGCAGAGTATGCCACATGTAACTGTTTTGATAAATCATAGAAGTGATAAGTACTAAAGTCGTATTTAAAATACTGAGGTTGATGCATTTTCAGCATTGATGTCATCGGCTACGTTGGTTAATCGTGGCAACCCTAAATGATCTTTGGTAGGGGGTAAATGGATTTTACTACAACGTGAATTTTGTCTAATTTAACCTTAAAATTGCCAACCTTAATCCTCTGCCTCAGTGACTGCTTTGCTTTATTCTGTGTATCAGGCATGACAGGCTAAAAACAGTAAACTTGTTTGACAATTGTATTATGTACTTTCACAGTTTGGTCACAAATTATTTTATAATTGGATCCTGAATTTTTACAGTAAATTGGCACACTTTTCATGCTTCCATTGTAAAATCTACATTCACACTAATATCAGAACTATGAATATTTAATGTTTAACTGTAAACTGTTATAACTGTTGTACTTTTTCCTAAGGCTGCCTGACTCACATGCAGAAATAGAAGCTCTTTTGCATTTTTATGCAACAAAATGGATCATATATGTCTTACTTTGTACATTGCAGCAACTGTAGCTGAACCTCATCTGAATTTCAGTATAAACCTTTATTTTAAAAACATTGGAGCAGGATGTGATAGTGGCTAGCTGTCCTCACCTCATCCTTGGCCACCGTCAGCTGCAGCTCTGCACTCTGCTTCTTGATGTTGTAGTACTGCACCTCCACCTCATGTGTAAGCTGCAGCCACATCTGGAGGGCTTCAGGAACTGACCACTCTGCCTGCAGCTCTTTCTCCGCCCGCTTCAGGGCCATGCGCACCTGTCCAGGGTAGGAATGCATCACAACTGAAGGTGAAGCCAGAAGCTCTGCGAAGAGGTACAGTCCAAAATGCATTTAAATATATTTGCACCAGTTAACAATTTTTAATCAAATTCATCAATCTACACTCATTACTCCATAATGAAATTTTTGCATGTCTAATAAAAATTAAAAATTGAACATTACACTGACATTTACTGTCAGTAGTATTTAGTTCTGAAGATTCTCAGAGAAAATAGAATACAGATTTGATTACAGATTTTCAACAAATTTGCAAAATATACTCAGTTCATATTTATATTTTGTTATTAAGAGGTATTGAGTGTGCATTGATGAGGGAAAAATGTATTTAAATGATTTGAGCAGAAGACTACATCACAGCAAAATGTGAGAAATGTGAGGGGGGTCGGAGTGAATTCTAAATGTACTGTGTGTGCATAACTATAAAGATTTTTAGTAAATAATGGTTAGCTAGTTACATTTACTACAGCCTTTATGTTAATTCAAATCAGAAAACTTTTATTACCCATGGGGAAATTGTGATTAAGAATACACAGTAAACAATCATACAATAAGGCAAAATGACAATACATTGTACCACATAGAATAAGTTCTGCAATAATTAAATAAGTTCAATATGTAACAACGGAAATAAGCTGGTGGTGAATATGACAATATCTACAGAAATTTGCAAACAAAACATAAATAAATAGATTACTGAAGTATTGTTGCATATGCCCTGGGGGATTGACCGGGTCTACAGCTGATTAGAGGTGCATGGTGAAGTGTTTTTTTGTTGAATGAAACAGGAAAAAAAGGATTCCGTCATACACACTGGGCACCATGTGGTGTGAAACAGTAGCAAGGGTGTGGCATGACACAGTAGCAGTGGTGTGGTGTGACATATTGGCAGTAGTGTGGTGTGACACAGCTTTTTCACAGCAGGGCTAGTTGCCCATGCAGAGCCTGGTCATTGCATTCACACCAATACATGCAGTATATCTGGGCTGGAGCTCATTTTTCTGGCCTGAAAAGGTTGCTAGGCCAGAGTTGGGTGCTGTAATGTTGTGTTTTTTGAAATGTTGTTGTGCTTTCTGTAATGTCATTGTGTTTTTTGAAATGTTGTGTTTTCTGAAATGTTGTTGTGTTTTTGACCTTCAGAGCCACCGTAATCCAGTGATAGAAAATAATCAAAAAAAAATGTAAACCTTTCATGAGCATGTCCTGTCCTGTCCATGTGCATTCACTTGGCACATGATAGCTACATTTCACTTAAATTACAAGCATTTCAAGCAAATAGTGTTAGTCTGTGTATGCACATATTTGTAATCAAAGGTTTACCAAAATGTTTTATTATTTTCACTCTCCCTATCAAAGCAGTCTATTAATGCATTTTGCGCAGTATCTCTCCTTTCTCCTTCAGTATCTCGTACTTATGTGCATTTGCACTAATTTGTCAAGAAAATACTATGCACTTTAACCTTTATATGCCAACTTATACTTAATTTGCAGTATCCCCATGTATTATCATGCGTGAGTCGCAGGTCATTTATGAATGCATCTCTCATTGCGACCCACTTTTTAACTGGAGCTCACAAACGGTAGTTCGTCTTGGACCACTGAAGTGCAGGAATAAGTTATTGGCAGATGGACTCAGATGACTCATGAGACACTTAGAAATTTTGAATGAACTGTTTTGAATTAAGCCATGGAACAATAACCTACAAAGCTAAAAATAATCTAAACATTTGCAGCTAATTCAAATAAGTCTTGCGTTCATCGTATGGTCCTTTACATTTGTCTTTATTTTTGAAGCACTACCCCTTCCACAACATCTTTCACATACTGACGCCATCGTTCTACTCTTTCGACATTAAGTGCAGTGTGAATGCGAGACAGCTCTTAATGAGGTCCATGTGAGCTCCAGCCCAGCTCCGACCGAGCGCTACCACCAGTAACGGCTCTGGCGAGGCCTTGGTGTGAAAGGCGTAACAGTGGCAGGGTTGTGGTGTGACACAGTGGGCACCATGAGTTGTGATACAATAGCAGTAGTGTGATGTGAAACATCAGCAATGGTGTGGTGTGATGCGTTGACAGCTGTGTATTGTGCAACAGTGACAGTGGTGGGGTGTGACACAGTGGCAGCGGTGTGGTGTGACACAGTGGTAGCAGTGTGGTGTGAAACAGTGGCAACGATGTTGTTTGAAATAGCGGTAGTGGTGTAGTGTGAGTGGCATCGGTGTGGTGTGAAACAGTGACATTGGTGTACTATGGAACAGTAAGAGCAGTGTAGTGTGTACTAATGACAGCAGTGTAGTGTGACACAATGGCGGTGGTGTCATATGCAATAATGTCAGTGATGTGGTGTGATGCAGTGGCACCAGTGTGATGTGCAACAGTGACTGATATAGTGATGATATAGTGTGACACAATGGCAGTGGTGTGATGTGGACAGAGATGTGATGCAGTGGGATTGGTTTGGTGTGATACAGTGGCAGTGGTGTGTCACAGTGTGGTGAGCAACAGTAATAGTGATGTGGTGTGATGCAGTAATGATGGTGTAGTATGACACAGTGGCAGTGGTGTGAAGTCATGCAGTGACCGCAGTGTGGTGTGTAACAGTGACAACAATGTGGTGTGTACCAGTGACAGTGGTGTAACCCAGTGACAGCAGCGTGGGTCTAGTGTGACAGTGTGGCAGCAGTTTGTGTCAAACAGTTTGTGTCAAGTGTGACACAGTGGCAGCATAGTGATGTGCAACAGTGACAGCGGTGTGGTGTGACACCTGCACGAGCTCCTCCTCGGCGTACTTGAGGCGACTGAGCTCGTTCTCGGCCCCCTCTCGTAGCTCTCTTAGCCGGTGTGCTTCTCTTTTGGCCCCATTTATCTCATCCCTCATTTTCTGCTCCAGGTTCTGCTTCTCCACGGCAACAGTGCGCTTTTCTTCCTGGGCTTTTTCCAGGCTAAGTGTACAGAGACTTGCTTCGTATTAAGGTCCCACAAACCATACCCCCTCCACCCCCGTAAGTTCAAGAAACATTTTTCGTGCTCTCACCTGAGACTGCCTTCTTATTAAATAAATAATCCAATAAATTAACCAATTACTAACAAAACAAAGAATAAATCTTACAGTGTCAAACTTGAATTTCAACATAATGAAGATAAACCATAATTCCCTGGCTGTATCTGTTAAATGTAATGCGGTAATTTCCTTTCTCTAGACAATTAGTCTTTACAACTACTGAGAACCTGCTATGTTTATTGTTTGGTAGCTTTTAGTTCTCAGTGTTTACTGCAAAACAGCCAACTGCAGATGAAAGTGAATGTGAGGATTTTGTTGAATCATTCTGTTTTTAGATTCTCAAGTATATGCGGGTAGCCAGTCTAATGTTACTAAGTATTTGATTTTTCATGTTGTAGAACAAGAAAACTTAGAACACAATTTAGTGCCATGAACACATGTGGTGTTAAATAAATGGAAATAAAATGGATGTGGAGGGTAAGATAATTTACAACTGGGGAGTTGCGGGCACACATTAGTGGGATGATGTTACATTGATTTTTAATTGCCTGTGGAAAATGGCATATCAATCCAAAGGCCATATTTAATAAGAAATTATAACCATGCTGGTACTAAGATCTTGAGATATTGGATGAAAAGATTAAATCCCTTGTCCCTCACTACAGAAAATGACTGATCATACAATGCAATCATCTCCTTTATTTCATTTGCTGTGTTTTTAACTCTGGTGCTTCTAACTATAAATATTGATAAAGTTTAAATATCAGCTGTTAATATCAGCCAAGATTGACACATCAAACTGATGCCAAAATCTTTATTTTTATTGATTTATTTTTATTGATCTTGTCAGCATAATAACTCAAAAATTATTTGTCCCAGCTTTTATAAACTTGCAGTTACATTGTATGAGTGTATAGGTCCTTTATTGTCCCAGCTTCCTTTAACTTGCTCTTTGTAGAGTAAGCTGTCTGCAAAGGGCAGCCACCTGTTGGTGCACCCAGGGAACTGGGAGGTAGGGGCCTTACTCAAGGACCCACAGACGTGCTGAGGCTGGGTTTCAACCAGCGATCTTGTGATTACAGGTACACAGGCTTAGCCCACTGAGCCACATGCGGCCACCTGTAAGGTAGGCTTGTAATAATATTTTTGTTATTCTGTGGTATTTTCATTTGGATAAATTTACTGTGGGGATATTGGATTGTGTCACTTAGTCGTAGTTCATCCCCAAGCAAATTTTATTGTTGTGGATCTAGAAAGGTAGGGGTGACCTACAGTATTTTTTAAAATCAAAAGTGGCAACTTTAGTTATATTTGGAACAACACAACTTTTTTACTAAAAACAATTAAATGATACACAGTAAGATGATGAGTGAGTATATTATAAGTATATGGGGCCCTCTGAGTTCAAGGGCTCACTCACCGGCACTGCAGCTCCAACAGGCTTTGCTCAGCATGTTGCAAGCTCTCCAGATCCTTCATCATCCGTGAGATGTGCACCTTGGAGGACTTGTTTTGCACATACGCAAACCAACAGCCACCAACCCCAATGACAATGGAGACCATCAGAATGAGGTCTTTCAGCCAGTTATGTTGGGGACCTAGGGTAAAATCACAAAAGGGACAGGGTATATGTGATATATCTGTAGAAAATCATTTCATCAGAGAAATTAATTAAGCATCTTGTTTCCACATACATATTGACTTGCAATTGAATTCTGTTCTGACAGACAGGTACATCAGAATTAATTTATACAATATTGACTTCTAACATGAAAAAATAGGTTCTCAGTAGCACTAGGTGATATATCTCAAAATTTACATCATAATATTTGTGGACCAAGTGTTGATGTTCGATAAGCAACAATATTTTCCCCATACAATTCACTAAAGAAGTATTTTTATCTTTATTTGGTCCTTGTGTTTACTTAGATAAAATTTCACATAAGAACTTTAAATAAGATTACCATAGACATACAAACAAAGAAAATAATAAAAAAGACAGTGTCTGTAGGAGTAAGTGCTTTCTACGGTGGCCCTGAAGGTCAAAACACAACAACATTTCAGAAAACACATTTCAAAAAACACAATGACATTTCAAAAATCACAACAACATTACAGAAAACACAACATTTCGAAAAACACATTTCACAAAGCACATACACATGCACAACATTACAGAAAACACAACGACATTTCAAAAAACACAACGACAATACAGAAAACACACTGACATTTCAGAAAATGGAAAGGGTATGATCACACTTCTTGTTCGTGATTGGACAGTACTCTTGGAGTGACATGAGTTGCGTATGTGTTTGTTGACTACAGCTCTCAGGATTCAAAGCGTCATGAACACCCTCTCTAAAGGTAAAGTCTCTGGGAAGTGTGCAATTATTGTATGATTAAAAATCTTAGGTTCTAACAGCACAACTTGATCTCCGTCTATCTTGTTCTCTTAATAGTATGTAATCTGTGTGTTACTTTACGGACACAACAACATGCAGAATTTATTTTGTACTTTCTCTTTCTCTTCTTTATTTTGTACTTTCTCTGTATTACTCACCTTAATCAAAAGGTAAAGACAAGTAGGACATTGGAACTTAAGTCACAAAAAATCTAACCATGATACATTGCTTTAAGTCAGCTCTGTAAGTGGTTGCATGCAGTGGAATGCGCTCTATATTTCTCGTGAATCTCTGTGTGATCAGCAGTTTTGAGTTGCTGTCATTTATCCTGTGTATTTAAGTCTGTGTTTAAGTATGTTTAACGAATCCTATCATTAATGTAATTTTCAGTTTGTTGCCTGTTACGTTGTCCTGCTTGTCTTTACCTTTTGATTAAACCCCGTATTCCCCAATTCCTTGCGTCCTGTCCCTGCTTCCTCGGTCCATGCCCCGGCAATACGTGACAGGAACGCTAATGGTTACATAAATATTAGAAAATAGTTAATGAACTATTACTATTATACATTTGTGAATGTTTACATATATAGCAAAGGTTTCCTGGATTTTCCTCTCGAGACGCAATTGTTAGAAATACTGAAAGAGTTTGTTTACTCATTTTACCTTACTGTAAATGCAAAAGAAAACGGCAGCCAATGCCATGTTCTATGAATTAGTAAGGGTTACATTAATATACTGTACTGTAATAGTGTGGGAAATATTAGGCGATACTGTACTCAGATATTTGTTTTTTTAAAGGTAATGTATCAAATGGAATTAAAGTGTTTTAGCACTGATGTGCTAAATTTAAAACGCTTTTAAGTCCTTTTACTTTCCTCATGGTTACTGTGAGAAAGTAAAAAATAAATTCAGCATGTTGTAGTGTTACGTCCTGCTCCCAACGATCCTAATTGTATGCCACGCCCACATCGTTACCTCCTGTTTTGCCCTGATTGTAATCACTTGTTGCTTGTTAAGTCTAGCTTGTGTTTTGTATTTAGTCTGTGTCTCAGTCAGTCTGTGTCTCAGTCAGTCTTCCCCAGATCTGTCATTTCGTGCAAGTATGTGAGTACCCTGCCCTGTGTATCTTCGATTAAACTCCTTGGTTACCTGTACTCTGCCTTCGCCTGCCATCCTTGCTCGTCCTGTACTCACCAGTCGTCACATGTAGTGTCCGTAAAGTAAGACACAGATTACATACTATTCAGAGAACAGGATAGACGAAGGCCAAAATTTGGGCTGTTAGAACCGAAGTTTTTTAATTATACAATCACATACTTCCCAGAGACTTCACCTGTAGGGAGGGCATTCATGACGCTTTGAATCCTGGGAGCTGTAGTGAACATACATTTCAACACATATCTCTCCAAGAGTACTGTCCAATCATGAACAAGAAGTGTGGTCCTACCCTTTCCGTTTTTTGAAATGTCGTTGTGTTTTCTGTAATGTCTTTGTGCTTTCTGTAATGTCGATGTGTTTTCTGCAATGTCGTTGAGTTTTTTGAAATGCCGTTGTGTTTTTTTAAATGTCGTGTTTTCTGTAATGTCGTTGTGTTTTCTGAAATGCCTTTGTGTTTTGACCTTCAGGGCCACCGTAGCTTTCACTCTTGTGCAGATTTGCTATAAAGTAACAAGAAAAGTGTCCCTTTTAAAGCTATATTATGGCAGGGACAATCATGACTTCAGAAATTCTTTTAAATACAAGCTGTAGTACATCATGGCAATTGTTATTTACTTACATTTAGGACTTGTCATTTCATATGGCATGGAACAAGAGAACATTGCTGTCAGAGTGCCTTGTTATGCACCATGGCAGAGACTTAAACCCTGGTTCCATAGGTGTGAGGTAATGGTGTTAACCTCTGCGCCACCATGGTGCCCCCCAAAACAGTTAGTTATTTATGTTGTATAATACAGGGACTCCTCGGGCTATGACGTCTCGACATACAACGTTTCAAGTTTACAATGCTCACTCCCATAAACTTTAACAAACTGAGACATGAGTGTTTCAGCTTCCACTTTTAACATTGTACTTAAGGACAACGTGGGCAAACTAGTTTGGTTGCGCATGTTGGAAGAAAACGCAGTAACGCAGCATATGAATGAGGGAGTTGTACCAACACATGTGAAGGTGTGGTACCTTCTGATTGGAAGCATGCCAATGTAACACCCATTTTCAAAAAAGGGGACAGAAGTAGTTTGTCAAACTATAGGCCAGTCAGTTTAACTTGTATAACTGGTAAAGTTATGGAGGCTATAATCAAAGAGAAAATGGTAGATTACCTGGACTCCCATAACATTTTGAGGGATAGCCAGCATGGATTTAGGAGAGGTAGATCTGGTTTAACAAATCTGTTGGAGTTTTTTGAGGAAGCTACTCAGGAAGTTGATGATAAGAAGGCCTATGATGTCATCTAC